>PVJN01001573.1:74504-106418 GCA_004026805.1 Lasiurus borealis
CAAGGGAAGAAGGAGGAGAGGAAGCAGGGAACTGCGTAGTGGCTTAGGGACCCTACCCATGCATGAATTTTGTGCACTGGTCCTCTAATACTTGGATAAAATTATTCCTAGGTATATTTTTGGTGCTATTGTAAGTGATATTATTTTCTTAATTTCCCTTTCTAATAGTTAATTATGCATAAAAATTCAACTACTTCCTGATTATGTTTTTGTGTGTCCTGCTACTTTACTGAATTCATGTGTGAGTTCTAGTACATTCTGGTCACCATAATACATTCAAACCTTTAAAAAAATGTGCTTGCATTTCTAAGATATTTTAGAAAAAAATCATTTCTATTTATTTATTGTCATGTTTTATAGCATCAGAGTTTTCATCTTTATTTTTCCTTTAATTTTATTTTTGACACTATTATAGATGTCCCTATTTTTCTTCCCATACCTCAACCCATCCATAGCCCCTGTTTCCTTTGGCCTTCACCACCTGTTGTCTGTCTCTGGGTTATACCTACATATTATTTGATAATACCTTTACCTTCTCTCATCTAGTCTCCATCTTCCCTGTTCCCTCTGACAATTGTCAGTGTGTTAGATTTGGGATATCTTATCAATATATCTATTTTTTTCCCACCTTTGAATTTGCAGTGCATGGGAGAATAACATAATACAATGTGGAATGTGGAAATGCGGCAAGAAAATAATTCAGAGATCAGCAGCCACATTAATTAAGCTAGGGAAATGTATTGACTATTTATTGAATTACGTATATTCCCCTAAAACTCATATGTTGAAGCCCTAATTCCCAATGTGACTATATTTGGAGATGTGGCCTTTAAAGAGCCACTTAAGGTTGAAAGGAATAATAAACATAGGGTCTAAGTCTAGTGTCCTTATAAGAAGAGAAAGAGGTGACAGAGAGGCATGAGGAGAGAGAAGAGTACATGGACAAACACAGTGAGAAAGTGCCCATTTTCGAGCCAAGGAGAGAAGATTCAGGCGATATCAGCCCTGTTGATACCTCGATCTTGGACTTTCAGCCTCCAGAACGCGAAGTAAATACATTTCTGTTGTTAAAATCTCACCAGCTATGATTTTTTGTTATGGCAGCTTGAGTATACTAATGCAATACCCAACACAATACAGAAAAATTTTATGGATATTTTTCATAAAGGTTGCCTTTAATTTAATATAGTATATGCATATCAAAACATATTTTATCCTAATTATGTCAGATTGTGCTATTCAGAAAATTTTCATTAAAATATAGCAATATAACAAGACTTATTTGCCTTACATAATTTTCATGGCACTTTAGTATGCTAGGTTAAAGAATAATAAAAAGCACTGACGTTTAGAAAAATGTGCTTTGTCATTTTTTAAATTATTATTATTATTTTTTATTAACACACACACACACACACACACACACCTAAGTTATTATTTTTAATCCTCACCCAGTGATAACTTTTCAGAGAGGGGAAGGGAGGGAGAGAGGAGAAGGGAGAGACGCCTTTTGTTCTGCAGGCCGATGCTCTAACCACTAAGCAACTGGCTAGAGCACTTCTTTATTTTTATCCTTAAAAAAAGGTGATATATTTTACTTCCTATATATTTAACTTATATTTTAATTTAAAAAAGTGGTGGGAAGTGAGAGATCAACCAAAGCACTTGAATAGATGCATATAAGCATAAGCCGTGGACAAAGTCAGTAGGGGGAGTGAAGGCATGTGCTGAGGGGGACAAGTCAAAAGAGGTCAAGGGGAGGAAAGGATTCATCTGTAATACTTTAAACAATAAAGAAATTTTTAAAAGTGACTAGGAACTTGCCTACTTAACTAAAACCTTCAAATTTGAGTTTATACTGCCTTCATTAAACCAAGAAAATATGAGAAAGCTGAATCTTAATAGTTTAAAACTTTGAAGAAAATGACAAAATTATTTTTATCGGTGTTTGATATAAAATAGCAATACAAAGAAGTTCTAACGTATACCTCAGGGATTAAAGTTTACTGAGGTTGTTTAAGATTTTTGTTATTGTTTGTTTTACAGTGTCAAAGAACAAAATCGCATGTGTAAACATAGCTCTTTCCTCAATCACTTCATGTGGTTTCATAAGAATATGGCTAATGAGACTGGCACCTTTTGTTAACTTGAATGGGGGGAGGAAAAAAAACAAACAACTTGGCCATAGATGCCATTATTGAGTTGAAATAGTTAATTTTGGAGCGGTCTGAACTCTGGATCTGAAATGATATGAGAAAACACAATTTTGAATTTAAGCAATTTTTATTTAAAGTTTTCTGCCACTCAAATTATCCTATTCGGTGCTTAAATATATTCAAAATTTATTCTACGACAAGACTAGACAAAATATGTTGTATGTGTTATCTCAAGTCAAAATGCTTATCTATACTAATAAAAGGGCAATATGCTAATTAGACCAGGTCAACTGGACATCTTCTGGATGTCCAACTTCCTTCCAGACAAAGCCATCGTGGCAGGTACCAAGGCAAAGGGGGTTAGGGGTGATCAGGCTGGCAGGGTGGGAACAGTTAGGGGGCAGCCAGGCCAGCAGGGGGGCAGTTAAGGGCAACTAGGTTGGCAGGGGGCCAGTTAGGAAGCAGCCAGGCTGGCAGGGTGCAGTTAGGGGGTGACCAAGCTGGCAGGGGACCAATTACAAGTCAACCAGGCTGGCAGGGGACCGACCAGTTAGGGAGCAATCAGGCTGGCAAATCGAGGTGGTTAGGGACAATCAAGCAGGCATTCAGGTGAGTGGTTAGAAACCAATGGTCCCAGATTATGAGAGACATGTCCAACTATTGGTTTAAACCACATCTGGCAGTCAGACATCCCAAAGGGGTCCCAAATCGGAGAGGGTGCAGGCCAGGCTGAGGGACCCTCCACCATGCACAGATTTCGTGCACTGGACCTCGAGTAATATATAACATATTTTAGTCTTCCTTTTATAAATAAGGGATATGAAAAATGACGTTAAGAAATGTGATATAGATAAAAAGATAGTGTAAATTAAGTTGTGTCTGACTATGGAGCTCTACATTTTATTTTTTTATTGATTTTTCTTCTTTTTTTCTTAATTATTTGCATATTGTCACATGAATCTTTAAGTTTGTCTTTTGTACTTTCTAACTACTAATTATGAATGAGTCTATTTAGTTCTAGTTGATATATTTTTGGTAATCTACTACATGTAAATTGTGTACACAATGAAAAACACCTATCATTACACCACAGGCTATTTATTTACTTTTTAATTAATTAATTAATTAATTTATTTTTAATTTTCACTAGAGGATATTTTTCATTGATTTCCAGAGAAAGGGGAAGGGAGAAGTAGAGATGGAGACAGAGAAACATTGATGTAAAAGAGACACATTGATTGGTTGCCTCCCTGCCTCCCTCACATGCCCCTACCAGGGCCGGGATTGAACCTGCAACCTAGATGCATGCCCTGGATCTGAATGAAATCTGAAACCAAGGTACATGTCCTTGACTGGAATCAAAACAGAGACCTTCAATTCACTGGCAGACACTTTATCTAGTGAGGCAAATGGGCTTGGGTAACATAGGCTATTTAAAACTGAGATATGAGGAAAAGACAAACTATAGAGGAAGTTAACATTATTATGAAATTACTAGAGGCCCTGTGCACAGAATCGTGCACCGGTGGGATCCCTCGGCATAGTCTTCAGGGATCATACCAAAATTGGTAGCCCAACACGGCCTACCACTCCAGCCTGCCGCTCCTGCTCACCCCAGCCCCACTGCACCTGCTGCCGCCACTGCTCGATAGGCTTACTGTTTCTCTGCAGCGGTCTCCAGGCTGCTGTGACCAGCTCTGAGCCCTGTGTCTGGCGCCCGTTGGTTACCTGGGCAGTGCTCCTGCTGTGGGAGCACACTGACAACCAGGGGTCAGATGCTCAACACAGGAGCTGCCCCCGGTGGTCAGTACGCATCATAGCAATCGGTTGACCAGTTGTTTAGTCATTCGGTCACTTAGGCTTTTATATATAGATTTCTAGTTATATGCAAAATTTAAAATATGCCTAGAGGTGGGAAAAATGAATTCTAATTTTGATGTGTGAAAATAGATAGAAATGGAAATCTTTTGAATGTTTAATTTCTAAAAAGGTAAGTTAGAATTTCACTTTCCGGTCAAGATAAAGTGACAAGAATCAGATTTACTCTTCCACCAGAAACAACTAAAAGAGTGTGTACATGGGTGTGTGTGTGTGTGTAAGAAACAACAGTGCTTCATATATTGAATATCAGAATACAGAGGGCAACTATCCATGAGAAATCTGAAACAAATGAAATAAGCTCTAGATATGCCCCCGATTAGTGACCAGAGAAATTTTTCAGGATGTAGAACAAGGCATGAAAGCCTACACAGCCCAGCAATCTACATATGTTGGTGGGCTGGGGCTGGAAATCCATGGAAGCTGAGGGAGCTAAAGTAAACAGGACACTTGCCTGAGAAGAGAGGGGTGCACACAGAGACTTCAGAGATCTGCAGGGGGTTATTTTGAATACTCATCATGTATTCAGGGGAGTATGACTAGTACACGCATTTGAGGAAACTCTCTGAAACAGAAAAAAAGAACCAGCTAAAATAATTAGAACAGCCCACCAAATACACAGAGGGCTAGGAACAGTGCCAACGGCTAAAATGGGAAACTTCATAATTCAGGTAGCATTAACATTAATTAGAGTAGTTAAAAGGGCCTTGCCTAAGAAGTACTGAGATTTAGTTCTAGACAAAATGAAGCTCTGGGCCTGACTAATATATTACAAACTCAAGACTTGGAAGGAACCAATTTTTTCCCATTAGCTTAAGTCCTAGAAAACAATTTTTTAATGATATTTATAGAAATATGAAAATATCATTATACAGCACAGTTAATTTTCACAGTGTCTGCATTCAATAACAATTAGCAGCAATGCAAAGAACTGAGAAAATAAAATTCATAATGAGGAGAAAAAAAATAAACAATGAACCCAAATCTATTAGTAATCACACTGATGACAAAATTAGTAGACAGTGACCTTAAAAGAGGATTTATAACTTTATCCCTTTTTTATTTATTTAGTAGGTAATTTATTATTAGTAGTAGGAAATTTATTTAGTAGGTATATGGAAGATATTAAAATTGTATGTTGTACACTGCATGGTATTAAAGCATAAACATTAAAGAAAAATGTTTAGAGATTTTCCAAGATATACTAATATTGGAAGATTAGCCTTCATTTTTTTTTTCTCATATTGTGATTTGCCTTGAGGTGAAGGCCTGATGGCCCTATTTTTATGAACCATCTTTTAAAGAAAGCTTCTCTGATGAAGAGACTGGAGATAGAGACAGTGCTTCACACAGGAACAAATAGTAACTGCACAGGGTGGGGCAAAAGTTGGCTCACAGCTGTTCCTATGAAAAACCACACAATAAATAACAATAGAAGAAGAAACTATCTTTCACAGCTCCCAACTGTAAACCTACACTTGTCCCACCCTGTATTTTTTGCCTGTTGGGGAACACATGAGACTTGGCTGGAAAATTTGAAAGGAGGATATTCCAAGGAAAGGGGAAGTATGTGGAAGGCTGCCTGCCCTGTTTATCAGAATTCCAACGTGGGGAAGACAGGGGAGTGTTAAAAATGACGTCCCTAAGTACTCCTCGACCTTCTCAACAAATCTGTGCATGTGCAGATCCCTGGGTGTTTACTGGAATCCTTATGTCTTTGGGTACCCTTGCCTGGAGGATAATGCAAACACATGTGTCCTCCAAAGAATACTCACCCTCCTGATTGTATCTAAAGATAAAGCTGCAACACAAGCCTAACAAGGCAGGCAATAGGGGCTGCCTGGTCCCTTTGGTGAGGCCATCCCTTAGCCTCTCTTTCACAGCAAAGGTTGTGTCAGAGTAATCCATTCATCTGCCACTCGGTCTGCTGGCAGCCCTGGCAACTGCCCATTCCAAAAGATTCAAGTTCCTTAAGCTTCTGTAAACCAATCCACTGTGGGTACAGGTGCCATCTTTCTTTCTTCATGTAACCCTTACAGCACTGGGGCTTGGGAACCAGTCAAAATGCTGATACAAAGGCTACTGCTATTTCTGTGAATGATCAACATTTTCTTTTTGTCTAAGACCCAGGAGTCTTATGTCTTCCATCAGCCTTATTATACTGTGACATGTTAAATTGTCAGCTTTCAGAGTGGATAAAATCTTACACCCTTCACAGTTCTTAATAGTTCTAGTGCTGAGAATAGGAAGGCAGGATGCTGAAAGAAAAATAACTTTCCAAAAGAGCTGCAGGAACACTTATCACTATCTGAGAGAAACCCATGGGAATTGATGAAAAACAAACATGGTGATCTACCAATATTATTTGTATTGCCTATTAGTAAGAAGGAAGTGGGGAAGCAGTGCATATTGAGAAAGTTCAAGGGCATGACATTTATTGTAGGTAA
The DNA here is from genome assembly GCA_004026805.1 of Lasiurus borealis. Taxonomy (NCBI): domain Eukaryota; kingdom Metazoa; phylum Chordata; class Mammalia; order Chiroptera; family Vespertilionidae; genus Lasiurus; species Lasiurus borealis. The sequence goes on from PVJN01001573.1 coordinate 80,986, forward strand.
GTTGATTTCCTTGCCAATTTGGTTTGCAGCCTCAGACACAACATTTTGTAATAACTAGTCCTAGAGTCATCCTGAGTGAGCAAAATGTTTACCGCGCCCCGCCACCCTCACTATTTCAGTCAATAGTTTCAGAGATGCAAATCTACTCTAAATGTGTAAGAAACCATGAGCAGAAACTAGTTGCTTTGTTAGAAACCAATTGATTTACTAGTAGTTAGGATATGAAGAGGTAGAAAGTATAATGCTTGTTAAGGCAGAAGAATTATAGCTGGGTTGTCTTACTACTCAACTCCTTCCACAGTCACCACAGATCCATATGGTCCAGACGATGAAACAGATTTACAGTTCTTTGCACTGAATACCTACTTCTAAAATGCAGCTTTGTCCTTCTTGATATACTCACTGAGACAAACATACTTCTGTGGGAACCATAGATAAAGACATTGACTAGTATTCAGGTGCTTGCTATCCCAAATTGAGTTACAAAGCTAATGAAGGTGACTTACTGGAGAATAAGAATTTGACCCAAAGAAATCAACATAAATTCTTGGATTTATTCTTCTCTGGAAAATTCACCTAGCTTTTATGTAAAGCCAGCTACTTAGATAAAGAAATAATGTCTGAAAATATGAAAAAGTTGATGAAAGCCCTAAACTCACATAGCTAATAAACTCATTGAATCCAGAGCACAAGAAATGTGAGAAAAATTACATGAAGTTATTTTATAGTCAAATTGCTTAAACGATTAAAAGAAAATCTTTAGAGAGGCTCCAACAAAAGAGACATTGGATTAACATGAACAAAAATATGGCTAGCAATGGACTTCTCATTGAAGACAATGCCAGATAGAAGACAGTGTAACAACATTTTTATAGTACTGAAGCAAAAACAATGAAAAATTATACTTTTCATCAACTACAGTAATTATTAAAGTTGGTTTTACATTGAAAAGGAATACTACACTTGCCATTACTGATGGAAGGCAGGTTTGAAACAAAAAAAATGGAAAAGCTTAACATAAAGATAAATAAACCCTTTTTAAAATGATAATCTCTTTTAAGAAGTAATAAACCATTTAAACAGGTAATAATGTTGATATATTTTGGTTAAATATATGACAGAAATAACACAAATGCTGAGAGGGACCTATACTCTGTTTTAGGGTTATTTTATATACAGCACTATATACCACTTGAAATGAGACTGAGATAAAAGAATAATCCTATATAATAAAAGCCTAATATGCTAAGTGTCCAGTAATGCAGTTGGCCATTCAACCAATCAAAGCATAATATGCTAATGATATGCTAAAGCTGCTCAATGATTCACTATGACATGCACTGACAACCAGGAGGCAGACACACTAACCAGTAGATTAGCTTGCGGCTGGAGTCTAGCAAATTGGAACTGGAACTCTCCTGCAATCCCTCCTTGGCCCACTGGTATACCAGTGGGGACCCTTGGCCTTCCCTATGCCTTCTCACAATCTTGGGGAATGTCAGTGAGCCAGTTTCAACCCAATCCCACAGGTCAGACCAAAGGACCTCACTGGTGAATGAATTTGTGACCCGGGACTCTAGTGATTCCATAAGCTCTAAAATACACACAAAATCCCAACCAGCATTGCTCAGTGTTTGAGCATTGACCTATGAAACAGGAGGTCATGATTCAACCCCCAGTGGTCAGAGCACATGCATGATTGCAGGCTTGATCCCCAGTGAGGGGCATTCAGGAGACAGCCCATCAATGATTCCAGTGATTATCTGTCATCATTAATGCAGGAGACAGCCCACCAGTGATTCCAATGATTCTCTCTCCCTCTCCCTTCCTCTCTGAAATCAATAAAAATATATTGGAAATAGTAAAATACACACAAAAACAACACAAAAGAATTTGTAAACAATAATCCAACAACAAAAATATAAGCATAAAAATACTCAGTAACCATAAGAGAAACAATAAGGTAAAAAATAAAAAGTACAAAAAGAGGTTGGACAAACTGAAACCAAAGAGTAAGATAGAGAATTTAAACCCAACCATATCAGTAATTACAATAAATATAAATTATGTTTACACCATGTTATAAGAATGTGGTGTTTGCATTGAATATCAATGTAATAATTACCTGTATACTTCCTAGATAAAGCTTACTATATATGAACCAAATAGTTTAAAATAAAAGATGTGAAAAGATACTTTACTAATGCTAATCAGTAGAAAAATGAAATGCTATTAATATCAAGAAATTATATTTTAGAGCAAAAATTTTACAAATAGTAAAGAAGATCATTTCATTATGATCAAGGGGTTAATTCATCTGAGAGCATAACTACTATCCTAAAATTTATAACAAAGAGCTTCAAAACAAAACTGTTAAAATTACAAAGAAAAATAAATCACAAATATAAGCAAATACATTACCATGTCTCTGAGAGAACAAATATAAATCAATAAATATACTATATTTATAAGCCTTGAACAATACCATCAGCCCATTTGGTTTAATTAAAGTTTATGGAACACTTTAGCCAACACTAGCAAAACTATTATTATTATTTTAAATCCTCACCTGAGGATATATTTTCCATTGATTTTTTTTAGAAAGAGAGAAAATGAGGGGGAAAGACAGAGAGAAATATTGATGTGAGACACATTGATTGCCTCCTTCATGAGTCCCATCTCGATTTGCTATACAAAATTGTTAATACTGTATTAAAATTTTGATAAAATTGTAGACCACATGTTGTGTTCTTACTATAATAATTATAAAACATTTAACCCAAAAGTGACAATTAATTCACATTCTAATCCTTCCCTCCCAGAATATTCATGAAATAGCCTTCTTACAAATCCCCTTTCCCTCTGAATATAGAGTCTCAGCTCCCTGGAACCCCAAGTTTGAATTTTGATTTCAAGTTGATAGTGCTCCCTCCTCAGAGATCTGAGTACGAATGTCACAAAAATTATTTGAGCTACAGCTTTGGCTTTGACATTGTTCTGTTTCTGGTATAGATATGTCATAAAATAAAATAAAACACACACACACACACACACAAATAGATGAAAAAAAAGGATCACAATCTTGATTATAATTATACTTTAGAAGAAGACAGACAACACAGAAGATAAATGAATTATGCAGTAATTTAGAAGGCAATATATTGTAGGAAAAATTGATAATAGAATACTGAATGAAGTATTGGAAAGCTTAACGTTTGGGAAGGGTGGAGCAGTTTGCACTTGTAATTTTAAATAAAATAGGATTATGTTTCATTGTAATGCAATTATTCAGCAAAGGCTTGAGAGAAATGAAGACGTGACATCGACTCTGTGAAAAGATCATTCCAGGCAATGAGAACAGCCAGTGTACAGGCCCTAAAGTGACAGTGTGCTTGGGGTGAAAAAGGCATAAGGAAAACAGGGTGGCTGGAATAGAATAATCCTGAAGGCTACAAAAATGGGGAAGGAAGGTTGAAGCCAGATCATGCAGGACTCTGACTGACTTGAATTTGAATAGAATCATTTTTTTTTAGTTTTATGTTTAAAGTACACTGTAAGAGAGTAATAACTGGATTATGTTAAACCTGTTAAGAAGCTATAGAGGGAACTCAAGTCAGAATTGATGATGTCTTGACCCGCAGTAGTAATAGTGCTGCTAGCAGTGGGAAGTGATTTCATTCTAGATATGCTGTAAAGATGGAACCAGCAATATTTCTTAATATATTATATATATGGATTATGAGAAAAAATGAAGAGTTATGAATGACTCCAAGGCATTTGTCCTTGGCAAATGGAAAGATAGAGTTATCATTCACTGAGATGGGGATGGTTGCTTAGGGAGCCGGTTTGGATGGAAATTTAAAAGTTCAGTTTGGATGTGTTAGTTTATTGGGACATCTATTATTCATCCAAATAGAAATGTCAAGTAGACATATATGAGAGTACGGTGTCTGGAAAAACAAATCTTGACTGGAGAGATAAAGTTGGAATAACTGATGTATAAATGACATTTAAGATCAGGAGATATTCACCAGTAAGATCAGGAAACTTAGTGAAAAGAGAGTGTAGACAGAGAAAAGAAAAGGGAAGTCTCCAAGATTAAGAGGTGAGGGGTAATAAGACAGACTAAAGAATAATTAAATATATGCTTAACCTGAATATGGGTGGGAGAAAAGATAATATCAGAAAAGGTTAAAAGTTTATAGAATTAGTGAATTGCAAGGTTGTTAATGTGGGAAACAGATGCAGTTTGTTATAAGAGAGCAGGACAGGTGAATACATAAGATTTTAAATTTTTTTGTATGTTTTATTGATATTTTAGAGAGATGAAGAGAGGGAAGGAGGGAGGGAGGAAAGGAAGAAGAGAGAGAGAGAGGAGAGAAACTTAAATCCTATGATGTCCTCTTAGCATGCCAACCAGGGATCAAATGCACATCCTGGGTGTGAGCCCTGACTAGGAATCAAACCCACCAGCTTTCAGTGCACAAGATGACACTCCAACCAGCTGTGCCACACCGGCCAGGGCGAAAACATAACAAGTTTTGTTCAAAGTGTAGGATATATAAAATTGAGACATTAACATATGCATCCTATAGTAATTTTCAAAGTACAGGGAAATATCCTTTTAAAATTACATGGAAATAGCCTGAGATAAAAATCTGAATATTACTGATATTCCTATTGTTTCCTTAAAAATGAGAAAGTAGATTGATAACCAGATGCTCTAATGTAACAAAGAATAGGTTATATATCAGCTGTGTAATTTATGTACTTCTCAAATGATACTCAAAGGGTGGAAAAACCTATTTGAAGTTGCAAATTGACAACTGATGGACAGTTTTTTTATAATAGCATTATTATGTTTTGACCAATTGGGGTGAAAAACTTCATGGAAATGAACAAAATAATATGTTCAAATTCTCAGAACTCTTCTTAATAATGCTCAGTTCTGCTCTAATATCAGTAGTAAAATGAACTGAAAAACAGAATGAATTAAAAACAGGCATGGCATTAGAATTTTAGAATTAATTATAGAGGGTTCACAATAAAAGTTCTGAATGCAGACAAATGATGTGAAAATGATATACTTCTTATAGAATATAAATTATATAAATCATTCTATAATATATTTCTAATATAATATTAAATGCAATATATTTATTTAGTATATATTCACCTATACATGATATTTATGTATAATATAAGACAATATTACTGCGTTTAAAATATATTTTCTAAAACTCTAAACCATATATTAGCAAAACACTGAAAGGTGATTTATTATTTTGTTATATTGATAGCAATTCTATGCCACTTCCTATATTTCTTTTTGAAACGTCTTTTAAAACTTCTCTCTTCAAAATGTAGAGTACAATTCTGTCATATCTTGATCCTGGACCATCCATGAATTATTTGGACTAACAGAATATCATAGAAATGATGATAATTCTGAGTTGAGGCCATATATTGCATACTTGCAATCTTTCTTTTAGACCCCTAGCTCTATCATGAGTAAAATTCCAGACTTTCTTGCTAGAAATGAGAGATTAAATAAAATACTGGGATAGCCTGGCATCCCAGCCAGACTTCATATGTATGAGAAGGTTCATAGGCAGACTCACATATGTTACCCACAGGTGAACACAGACGCATGAATAATTTTTACTAAGGCCAGCTCAGATCAAAAGAAGCACCCCACTAACCCATTAACTTATGGGAAGTAAATATAAATGATTATGATAACTAATTTAAGTTAATTTTTATAGTGAAATATACATGTATTTAACCATGTTAATCATGTAAGTGTACAATTCTCTGGAATTAAGTACATTCATACCATTGTGCAACCATCATCGCCATTCATCTGCAGAACATTTTTATCACTCAAAACAGAATCTCTTTAATAATTAAACAATACCTCTCATACCTCTCCTCCAAGTTCCCACTAACCTATATTTTCCTGTTTAAAAATGTATAGCTGTTTCATATAAGTTGAGTATATACCAGTTGTCCTTACTTGTCTGGCTTATTTCACTTAGAATAATATTTTCATATTTCATCTCTATTGAAGAATTTATGTGTCCCTTTTATGTCTGCATGCTGTGCTTTCGTATATATTTATCACATTTTGGTTATCTACTCATTTATTGATCCTTCCATCTTTTGAACATTATGAATAATGCTGAGTAACTATTGGTTTGCATATCTGTTTGATTTCCAACATTATTTTGCTATATACCTTGAAATGAAATTGCTGTATCACTTGGTAATTCTCTATTTTTTTGAGGAAGTGCTGTCCCATTTTCTACAGAGGCTAACCTAGTTACATTTCTACCAGTAATGTAAAGCATTCCAGTTTCTCTATATCCTTGTCAACACTTGTTAATTTTTGTCTTGTTTTAGTATTTAATTTTTTTAAAATAAATCCATCCAAGTTGATGTTTTGAAGGTTTTAGCACTTGTTTTATAACCTAAAGTTATGCTCTGTGCTGGAGAATGTTCCATGTGCACGGGAGAAAAACGTGTCCTCTGCTCTTGTTGGGTGGAGAGTTTATACACAGCTGTTAGTGACAATTGACTTACAGAGTTACTCAAGTCTTCTGTTTCCTTATTGCTTTTCTATCTCCTTTGAGCTAGTGAAAGTCAATTAGTGAAATCTTCCATTCTCATTAAAATCGTCTCTCCTTTAAATTATGCAAAAGTTTGCTTCATATATTCTAAAGGCCTGATGTTAGATGCATATATATTATATATTTATACCTTCTAGGTGAATATTGTAACTATTCTCATTTAGTACAGAAAGATACGTAAGTTGCTATTTTGCAGTGCCTCTATATGATATTTTAGCAGGTGTTTTGTCAACACAATACAAGATAGAAATACAAGAAACAAAAAGAATGAACAATGAGTAAAACAAACATGCTACAATTTATCCGATCTAATAAAAGAGTAATATGCAAATTAACCATCTCTCTGCTATCCCACAAGCCATGCCCACAAGCCAATCAGGAGTGAGTATGCAAATTAACCCCAACCAAGATGGCTGTAGTTATGGAGCAAGCAGAAGGGAGACTTGGGTTTCCCTGGTGATGGAGGAGGCCAAACTTTCCACACACCAAGGCCTCCACTCAAGGCTATAAAGTTTTAATTATAGAAGATAAATAAAAAACAACAAAAATGCCAGCAGCCACAGAGCTGGAGAGAATAGGAGATTTGAGTTGCCCCCAGCAATGGAGGAAGCCAAGCTTCTGCAGCCCTGGCCTGTCTTGGCTTCCACTTAAGGCTACAAAGTTTCAATTATAGAAGATAAATAAATCCCAGATAACAGAGGCTCTGCTTGGGTTGCCGGGGTGCGTATACAGCCTGCAAACCACCACAGGCCCCTCACCCAGGCCACCCCACACCCTAAGGGAACACCCACCCTGATCCCGGACACTCTTCAAGGCAAACCAGCTAGCCCCCATCCATGCATCAGACCTCTATCCTATCTAATAAAAGGGTAATATACAGATTGACCATCACTCCAACACACAAGATGGCTGCTCCCATGTGGTCAAAAGATCCTGGCCACCATTTGGACACAAGATGGCCACCACAATATGGTCAGCAGGGGAGGACAGTTGGGAGAGACCAGGCCTGCAAGGGAGGGCAAGTTGGGGGTGATTAAGCGTGCAGGTAAAGTCAGTTAGGGGTGACCAGGCCTGCATGGGAGGACAATTAGAGGCAAACAGGCTGGCAGGGGAGTGGTTGGGCATGAATCAGGCTGGCAGGGGAGTGGTTAAGGTGTGATCAAGCTGGCAAGCAGAAGCAGTTAGGGGCAATCAGGAAAGCAGGCAGGTGAGCAGTTGGGAGTCAGCAGTCCTGGATTGTGAGAGGGATGTTGGATTGCCATTTAGTCAACTTGGATCGGGACTAAATGGTCAGTCAGACATTCCTTAAGGAGTCCCAGATTGGAGAGAGTGCAGGCTGGGCTGAGGGACACCCCCCTGGCACAAATTTCATGCACCAGGCCTCTAGTAGAAAATAAGAGGATTAATACTATTACTTGTCAAGGTTTACTGGACACCAGTAAGATACATTTTTTGAAGAATAAGAAAAAGTATGATCCAAATTGCTGGTATAGGTAATCTGTTTCTTAATAAGAGGAGTGTAAAAAGTAAGATGAGAGCAAATTTAGTGAGATTTTATGATTGGAAACAGTGATCTTGCAAGGTTTTTGTTTGTTTGCTTGTTTGTTTTCCCTTGAAAGCTTTTATTTTATTTTATTTTATTTTATTTTATTTTTTTAGACAGGCCAGGGCTGCTGTATGAGTGGAAATCTAAGGAACTGTAAGATTGGAAGATTGTTAAACATAAGGGCGTTCTAAATGTTACCATAAAAAGTGAGGGAAAAAAAAAAAGCCTAGCCAAATAAAGAAAATATGAATGGTTATCAAAATCATAAGACAATTTAAATGAGCCTATTCCAAGTTCATAATAGAAAACACCAATATTGTTTCTGACTTTTTTACGATAATACTAAAGTACAGTGGTGCCTCGAGATACGAGTTTAATTCGTTCCGTAACCTTGAGGCATGGGAAACTATGAGATGCTCGAGTCGAGGTAAACTGGTGGGTCGTGTGCAGCCGGCCAATCCACGTGGTTACTCCTATCTCAAATATTGCTCGTATTTCAAAGCAATCAACGGCTCGTATCTCAAAAATCTCATATGTTAGGGCACTCGTATCTCGAGGTACCACTGTATAAGAAAAAGATAGGGAGAGGGTAAAATTTTATCCTGTATAATAGAAGCCTAATATGAAAAATTGACCAGATGGTGGAACCACCAGCAGAATGACCAGTCACTATGATGCTCACTGACCACCAGGGGGCAGACACTCAGTGCAGAAGCTTCCCCTAGCCTGCAGTCCCCAGGCCGGCCAAGGCGGGTGACAGCAGAGGTCCCCCGATCGCCCTGCTGGTTGCCCCACAGATCGGCCCTGATAGCCAGCCAGGCCTAGAAACCCTACTCATGCACACATTTCATGCACTGGGCCTCTAGTATACCAATAAAACAAATACCGGAATGATAGGGGAAAACAGTACAACAGCTTAGAAAAACATGACTATAAATAAAGTTGGCTATGAACTGGAAATAAAGTATAAATGCCAATAAAGGGGAACATATCTTAAAGTCAAAGGGTTTTTTATTCTAACCATTTTCACACTGACCACCAGAAGGCAGACACTCAAAGCATGAGCTTCTGAGCTGCAATGACTTGTCAGTGATGCACCCCGAAACCAGAGAGGAGGGAGCTCCATTCCTCGCGGGGCTGTGAGCTCCCACCTTTGGCAGTGGGCCATGTTGTTGCTGTGGCACTGGCCTAATCTGGTTTACTGCACACTTGTGTTTGCATCCCACACTCTGAACGACAGCAACTTTGCAGAGCGCCCTCTTGCACTCCTGGTCCCCTCACTCCGCAGACGTCCTTCAAGCCAGGGTGCCACCCCAGGTGTGGCTGGCTAAGGAGGGACTTTGGGAGGTTGGTTCCAGGGTGGGTCTGGCCCATCTTGCCCAATCCCACCTTGATAGCCACCTTCTAATTAATTCCCTTTCAATGTGTATGAATCGTGCACCAGGTCACTGGTATTAATATATGTTACCAAGAATTACTATAAATGTATTTCCAGATTTTTTTTTTAAATTATTTCCAGGGACTTAAAGTGTTACTGTTGTGGGGCGACCCAGGTGGGACTCGAACCCACACGCTAAAGACGACCACCAGACAGCCAATTGGAAAATTTAGGAAGCCTTTATACAAACTCGAGTCCGGGCTCCCGGTTCCACTGACACAGCAGGGAAGTACAAGAGCCCCGAACCTCTGCAGCAAGTGCTTTTTATCCTCAGCGCACGAGGACTTGGCTAACTTTAATTGGTTGAGCATCACTCTTTATCTAAACTCTGATTAAGCGAGCAGCTTGGAATGCAGATGTCCTTCCTAGGGGTGGTTTGTACGACCCTGTGGTTTCTCAGAGCTGGCTGTGCCTCAGGCACCTGGTGTTTGTGTACGAAACCCACCAGTTCCTGGTTTTACTGCCTCCAGGCCTGAGGTCACCCTGACCTTAATTCGACTCCTTATGGGGGGAACGCGGTCTGGTCCTTGCCCCTCCACATTACTACTCCTCTCAGTTTTTATTTATCAAGAATTCATAAAGCACACTGTATTATCTACCGTAAATAGAAACATTGTGTCACTATGGAATGTCTATTTGAAAATAACGTACCCATATTTTAATTCCTTTGTACAATTTTTTTGATACACAGTAACTGATTAATTTGGTATGAATGCAAATTAAGAGCTCCTTGTACAGATTGATTTATTAACCCTTTGCAATCATTTAGATCATTTTAATTCATCTCAGAAGTAGATGCTGGCATTTATTGCAAACGGATTTTCTTCACATTGCATTTCTACTTCTATTTTACTATTATTTTTAAACACGAAGGTAGTGAGTATAAATAAGTTAGAAGCCTCCCATTGTCCTCACTAGCAGAGAGGTGTGGGCAAGGAACCCGGAAGGCTGGTTAACCTTGAAGGCTCTGAAAGGTCAGAGCCAACATCCACTGTCAAGTTGAGATAAAGGGAGCTAAGCAACTTCCACCTTTTAGTCTTATGCAAATCCTTGCTGATTTGCTGTTTTTGGAATTGCCTGGCTAAAGGCTATCAGTGCATCCCTTAGTCTTAATACAGGGAATAGCAAGGCCAGAACAAGGAGAAGTCCTTCCCCTTGAGTTGGGCTCCTGCCTGGCCCCCAATATTCCCAAATTTATACTTTCTTTTTTTTAAATATATTTTATTGATTTTTTACAGAGAGGAAGGGAGAGAGATAGATACATCCATAAGAGAGAGAGAAATGTGGGTCAGCTGCCTTCTGCATATCCCCTACGGGGATGTGCCTGCAACCAGGATACATGCCCTTGACCAGAATCAAACCTGGGACCTTTCAGTCCGCAGGCCGATGGTCTATCCACTGAGCTAAACCGGTTTTGGCCCAAATTTATACTTTCTTGACCATTTCATTTGTATGTGGCCTCCTCCACATCCCAAACCCTGAACCTGAACCCTGAATCATGTGGGACGTGGGGGGTACACTTGCAACTGGCAGCCCAACGTAGGGTACTCTCAAGTAGAGTATAAAGATGTAATGATGCAGTAATTGATAAAGGAAAAATTTTAAATATCTTACTTAACCACCTTCCTATCCACAACTTGGAATGTCACTCCTGTACATGTGTATCTTTTCAAAGCTGGTTGGTTTTTCCTAAGTAAAATTTATATTTGGGTGACAAATAATCCAACGGTAATTAAGGAACTTCCAAATTGCCCTGCAAAAAGATAATTAGCAAATTTACAGCCTGATTATAAATCTTGAAAATAAATACTTACCTGCAAATTGGATAACATTTTATTTTACTTAAAGTTGTGTCCATTTGATAGATCCTAAGTTCCTATCATTGGAAGATTCTTCTTTTAAAAAATAGCATCCCATTTTCAACTCTATTTTTACATGTGTTTTGTGTTTTGTTTTTTTTTTTATGAGCATGGACACCATCTTTTCAATAAATTTTATATAAATATGGATATGTAAATATGTCTAATATTTTCGAATCAGTAGCACTTGTTTACAATATTACTTTATTTTATTTTCTGTGGAAAATATTTTATTAGTGGTTTGGTTTTTTGTAATACTCTCAAAAATATTTTATTTTAATCTGAGGTTTTATAGCTTTTAAGTAGTCATCTCCAAATCTTACATTTCATACTTTTAATTAATTTTTGTTTTATTTTTATATGTGATATCCTATTGAGTCTACTTTTTTTCTTGCCAGTAGTACCTAAAAATATAATTAATTAAAGGTCTTTTCAACTAGTTTACCAGAGCAAGAACTTCTAGACTCATAGGACCTAAATGACCTGGGAAAGGGAAGAATCTGATTCTGGCCGGCTCTGGTCCTCCTGTTTTTCAGGATGTGAGGGCAGGATGGGACTGAGAAGCCCTTGTGATAGGTCATTAAAAACTGAGACCTAATCACAGGACTGTGAAATACTTCCTCATCCTCCCACTTCACAAGGACATGACGTAATAAGCCTATTTATAGTAGCTCCTTTTACCTAACACATCATATATGACTACTAAAAAACATCAAGTGTATCATAAGCCAAAAAGTACAATTTGAAGAGAAAAATCAATCATTAGAATCAGAGAGGTCTAGGATATTGAAATTGTCAGGCTGAGAATTTTAAAAAATCTATAATTAATATGCTAATGGCTTTAATGGGAAAGTATACAGCATGCAAAAACATATAAGCAATGAGAACAGAGAAATGCAAATACTAAGAAACAATCAGAAAAAAATACTAAGCTTTCAAAAAAGGGCAGTGGCAATAATGAGGAATGCATTCAGTAGGCTTATTATTATATTGAATATGGCTGAGGAAATAAATCTCTATGTTAACAGATATATTGAGAATTTTCAAAAAACAAAAGTAAAGAGAACAAAGGCTGAAGAAAAGTAGAATAGAATATCCAAGAATTGCGGGATAACTGTGGTAACAAAAAAGTAATAGGAATAGTAGAAGGAAAAAAACAAAAGAAATGGAGTGCATATATTGAAAAAATAATGACTGAAAATTTCCCCCAAATTAATGTCAGACATTAAATCATAGATCCAAGAAGATGAGAAAACACAAAGCAGAATAAATACTAAATTAACTGCACTTCAGTATAACATTTATAAATTAAAAATTAAAAAGACTAAAATAAAATCTAAAAAATTCCTAAGAAGCCAGAAGTAGGAAATCTTACTTAGAAACAAAACAGATACTAATTTATCCTATTTGTTGGAAACCATGCAAGCAGGAGGAGAGTGGAGTGAAATATTTAGTGCTGAGAGGAAAAACAAACACTCCAACCTAAAATTTCATACTTTGTAAAATTATCTTTCAAAAGTGAAGAAGTAATAAGGAGTCTAAAAAATTGAGGGAATTTGTCATTGGAGACTTCAACACTGCTCTTGCAGAAATGAACAGATCCAGCCGGCAGAAAATCAGTATGAACATAGTTGAATTCAGTGCCATTAATCAAGTGAGTGTAATTGGCATCTGTAGACTACTTCATCCGACTATAGCAGAGTGCACATTTTTCTCAAGCTCACATGTAACATTCCCCAAAAAACAGACCACATTCTAGGCAATAAAATAAACCTTAACAAATTGAAAGTAATCATTCAAACAGTTTACTTCTAAATAACAAACACATGGATCAAAGACTGTATTTCAAGAGAATTTTTTTCAAAATTTTTTTTCTATCCTTTTATTTATTTACTATAGGCCCGGTGCACGGAATTCATCCAGGGCGGGTGGAGGGAGATGGTGTACCTCAACCCAGCCTGCACCCTCTCTGCTGGTTCCTAACCACTTGACTACCTGCCTGCCTGATTGCCCATCAACACTCTGTCTGCCAGCTAGATCACCCACTAACTGTTCCCCTGACAACCTGATTGACCCCTAACTGCTCCCCTGTTGGCATGATTGTCCCCAACTGCCCACCTCTGCTGGCCTGATCATCCCCAACTGACTTCCCCTGTGGGAGCTAGGGAGCTCTGGATGGATAAGGTGTGCAGCTCCTGCCACCCCCCAGCAGGGCTGAGGGGATTGGGCACCACCATCTTGTGGCTGTGGGCACCGCCATCTTGTGAGGGTGTGATGGTCAATTAGCATATCCCATCTTTAATAGATAGGATTTTACTTTATTTTTATTGCTGACACTATTATAGAAGTTCCATTCCCCTTTGTCTGCATCCACCTAGCCATTACCCCCTAACATCATCACACTCTTATCTAGTTCTATGGATTATGCATTTATGTTCTTTGACTGATTCTTTTACCTTCTTTCATTGAGTACCTCTCCTGCTCCTCTCCTCTGACAGCTTAGTCTGTTCAATGTATCCATACCTTTCTTTCTATTTTGCCTTTTTTTTTCATTTGATTCAACACATATGTGAGATCATACAGTATTTGTTTTTCTCTGACTGACTTATTTCACTTAGCATAATAGCCTCCAGGTTCTTCCATGCTGTCTGAAAGGGAAAGATCTTTTTTTTTTTTTTTTTTTTTTTGCTGCTGCTTAGTATTTCATGGTGTCAGTGTACCATTGCTTTTTTATCTACTCATCTACTGATGGGCATGAAGACTGTTTCCAGATTTTAACTAGACAGCCATTGGCTCCACATAATGCTGCTATGAACAGGAGTATATATATTCTTTCAAATTGTAATTTCTATGTTCATAGAATGTATTTGTAGTAGTGGGGTCACTGGGTCAAATGGCAGTTTCATTTTTAATTTTCTGAGGAAACCCCATACTGGTTTTTACAGTGGCTACACCAGTCTGCATTCCGGCAGTGCCATGAGGGTTCATTTTCTCCACATCCTTGCTGTTTCATGTATTGACAGCAGCCAGTTTGGTAGGTGTGGAGGTAATACTTTGTTGTGGTTTCAATTTGCATCTCTCTCAAGAAAATTTTAAAATAAAAGTTTAATATATGAGAATACAATTTTAAAGTTGTGCTGCTTGGTATTGACCCGAAGGAGTTGAATAAGCTTCACAAAAATGTTTACAGCAACTTCATTCATAATTTTGTTACTTGGATACAAGGCTGGTGGTGAGTGGCTAATAAGCTGTGGTAGACCTAATAGGATATTCTTCAGTAAAAAGTATTGAGCTGTCAAGCTATGAAAAGATGTAAAGGAACTCAAATGCATATTCCTAAGTAAATGAAGCCAATCTGTAAAAGCTATGTACTGTTATGATTTAACCTATATGACAATTCTAAAAAAGGCAAAATTATTATATTAATTTATATTTTAGGGGCTATATTTTCAAGTTGCACTTTCTCCATATCATCTTCAATACTTGTTATTATTAGGTAAATAATTTTCATCACTTTAATGTTAATAGTAATATCCAATTGTGGATTGAATTGGATTATTTTCTTTTTGAAACCATTAAACATCTCTCATATGCCTGTTGTTTAACATGATCCTAAAACATTGCATAGGGAAAATATAGTCCATGTGCATTTCTGGTGAGGTTATTATTGTGATACATTGCTATAAGTTTTTGAAAAAAATGTTAACTATGTTTTCTGTTTTTCAAAAGGTCAAAGTGAAATGATCAATAACTGTAATACACTACAGAGTGAAATAATATATTATCTCTATTGAGCAAGGTATTACTAATAATCATATTTCATAAATAAATTATGTCTCTGTAATGTCAGGCACTTACACAGGTTTGGTGTAGACATTTATTTACTCACTACAGAAATATCCAGACAAACCTGCCTCTGCTGATTATGTTCTTCCTTCCTAATTATCATATTCATCTTAAATTTTCTACCTATTACATTCCTGCACCTCCATTAATGAACAACAATAAAATGGAATGTATCACAATGCTCATTTTCACCTCTTTTGTATTTATTTTTTATGCCTATTGATCATACTAAAATTACCCATCTTGTTGTTACACTTAAAATGTTTGAGATTTGGAAGCAAGCTCATATATTTGCTTTATTATTTTATTGCCTCAAACTGAATAATCCTTCATTATATTTGAAATATATTTATTAATTCAATAAATTAAAAACATCCTCTTAGAATATTGGAATATATATATATACATATATATATATTATATATATTATATATATAATATATATATATACATATATATATGTATATATATGTATATATATATACATATATATATTATATATATATATACATATATATATTATACATATATATATTATACACACACACATATTAGTTTCCCAGTGCACAAAATTCATGCACAGAGGGTGCTTCTGTCAGCCCAGCCTGTATCCTCTCCAATCAGGAACCCCTTGGGGGATGTCCAACAGCTGGTTTAGGCCCAATCCCTGTATTGGCAGTCAGACATCCCTCTCACAATCTGGGACTGCTGGGCCCTAACTGCTCACCTGCCTGCCTGCCTGATGGCCCCTAACCTCTCTGCCTGCCTGCCTGCCTGATCACCTCTAACTGCCTCTGACTACGTGGCTGGTTTCCGCCAATTACTCACCCCTGCCAGGCTGATCTCACCCCCAACTGCCTTCCCCTGCCAGCCTAATCTCACCTCTAACTGCTTTCCCCTGCCAGCCTGATCACCCCTAACTGCCCTCCCATGCCAATCTGATCTCACCCCCAACTGCCCTCTCTGCTGGCCAATTTGGTTCTGATTGGTCAGTTTCTATGCTAATCAGCATCTCCAGAGCTATCTCCAGGCCTTATCAGAGAGGCGAGGCTTAGCAGCAGCCCATGGAGGCCAGGAGAGAAACAGAGACGTAGCTGCTGGTGAAACCCAGAGAGAAAGAGAGAGACAACAGCTGATCAACAGCTGCCATGGAAGCAGCGGATCAGAGCCTGTCTCTCTCTCTCTGAACCTCTCTCTGGGCCTGATATGCAGTCCCACACCTGTGGCAGTCAGTGCTGGGTTGCCACTGCAGGACTGACTTCTGGTGTTGGGTCAAATCTTTGGTCGGTCATTACGGACCCTCTGTTTTTATATATTAGGAAGATTAGATTATAAAATAATGAATGAGATGTGGTCTCTGCCCCAAGCAGGTGATAGTTTTGTTGCAGATATATATTAACACACACAAATAAGTAATTATGATTATATGCAGAGACTATTAGAGTAGGAAAGTATATTAGAGGCTGAAGAGATTAAGGAGAGAATGGCTGAATATTGTTTTACAGTGGTGCTTCCCTTCTTGTGAGCTGGAGAACTCTTGCCCAGTATCTCGGTCTGCATGTTGCTAGGAAGTTACTTGTCTTGATTCCACAGACTTGATCAAATTTCAGTCCTGTCCTAAATATAGGAAAACTGAAGCTAGCTCATAAACCTTTCATATTTTATGGACTCAAAAATTCACCTAGTGGCTTTTCTAAAAACTTTCAACAGTTCAATCTCATACTCACTATTCAGTTATCCAGCCAAATTAGACCAGATTCCAACTCCTGTTTGTATATACATGAATAATATTATTTTAATTAATTTGATAAGTACAGTATCTTACCAATACATGTATTGGCTTTCCTGATAAACTCACTGAGTGAATGTCAAACTATGAACATTTATAATAATGTTTCATGAGATAATAAGTAATAATGAATGTTTTTTGTTGTTGTTCATCTTGGAAATGCTGATAGGCTTTATGTATGGTTAATGTCACTAAATTTAAATGCAGTTTTCAAGAAAAGAATTATTATTTTCAATCTAAACAACTAATACTCTGATAATTGGTTAAATATCAGAGGTAATGTCCTTAATAATCAAACCAACATAAAGATAAAGACCTCAATAGTGAGTAATTTATTTTTAATTTCTACCAAGGTAATTGAAAACAAATTAGAAAGAAAAAATTAATCTCAATATGCATACTTCTCTTTTGAAAACTTTCACAAATTTCATACTACATGTTTTTGAGGGTCCTTCAAGAAAAAAATGACCTTTTCTTTTATGCTTTTATTTTCTTGATATGCTAGCTTGGATCATCATTTTATGCACTATTTATACTCCTTTTATGGGAAAGCTGACCTTTACTGGAAATTAGGTATGAACAGAATACAAATGTGCAACCATACTTCTTATGCACTTGAAAAAAGTCAAAGGAACGATAAACAGATAAGAGTATATGTGAAAGATGCCATATAAAGTGTAATTTTCAGGCCTTTGTTTATAAAAAATCAATTACAGTTTTATAGCTTTCTATATTATTTTATCAGTATTTAAAAACGAAATATGATGAGTCTAGTACCAACATGCAATATCCTCCATCAAAAAACTTGAAATTGTGTTACCTGTTAATACAATATAATAATTATGATATTTTATTTAAAATTATACTAAATTTGGGTATGTTTGAAATATATAAAGATTCCACTCCCTGTTTTTGAAATAGTATAATTCTTAATAATAATATCTGATTTGCCTTTTGTGTCAGTAAAGTAAAAGTCAGAAAACTTTAACTCTGGTTGGAGTAAAATTTTGAAATATAATAATGACAAAAGTTGATTTGTTTCATATTAAAATAGTTCCTAAAATCTGTCTTACCTAATAAGAAACAAATATGTAAATTGACTGTACCTCTGCTACTATGCCACAAGCCAATCAGGAGTGATATGCAAATTAACCCAACAAATATGGTGGTTAATTTGTATATACAGGTGCTGAGTGATGGGGGTGGGACACAGGCATTCTGCCCACCTCAGGTCTCTCAGGGTCTCTGGGCAGCATGGGAAGGTGTGGCCGGAGCAGACAGAGGTAGCTTCTGGAGTGGAAAGAAGCAGCTCCTAGAGTGGAAAGAGGGAACTATGGGTCCTGAGCAAAAAAGGGGCTGGGCTGGAGTGGAATGGCAGTGCCAGCAGCCAGGGAAAGGAAAGTCCATTCTACCATGAATCCTCATGCATCAGGCTTTAATATATACAGTGGTACCTCGAGATACGACTTTAATTTATTCTGTAACCTTGAGGTGTGGGAAACTATGAGATGCTCGAGTTGCGGTAAACTGGTGGGTCGTGTGCAGCCGGCTGATCCACGTGATTACTCATATCTCAACTGTTGCTCGTATTTCAAAGCAAAAATTGCTCCCTCGACAGCTCGTATCTCAAAAATCTCGTATGTTAGAGCACTCGTATCTCGAGGTACCGCTGTATATATAAAAGGTTAATATGCTAAGTGTTCATCCAAACGGTAACTATGATGTGCACTGGCCACCAGGGGGCAGATATTCAGTGCAGGATCTCCTGTGATGTGCCCTTGCTATTTACAGAGAAATGTCACCACAGACCTGGTGCCCACAATGCATCATTCGGCTTCCCCCATGTGGGACACAGTCCTCACTACACCTAAGAGCAACACCCCACAAAATTGCAGCTGTCACTGCCAAGACCCCATAGTGCAAAACGTGGCCCCTAGCCCAGCCCAGCCTGGAAACGGTGACTGGGTACTTGGTAATAATGTCATATAGCAGTGCCCGGCTTCCTCTCCAGTGAAGATCTATCCAGTGAAGTCAATGGGATGTTAAAGTCCTCTACTATAACTGTATTATTGTTAATTTCTCTGTTAAAGTCCCCTAGAAGTTATATATATATATATATATATATATTTAGGTGCTCTTATATTGGGGACATATATGTTTACCAGGGTTATATCCTTTTGTTGGATCAATCTCTTTATTATTATGTATTGAACTTTGTTGTCTTTTGTGATGCCTTCATTAAAAAAGTCTATTTTTGGTTTGCTTTCTTTTATCTCTTTGTTGGATGTTAGTATTGCTACTCCAGTTTGTTTGTCAGAAACATCGATGAGAGACATCGATCAGCCGCCTCCTGCACGCCCCCCACTGGGGATGTGCCCGCAACCAAGGTACATGCCCTTGACCGGAATCGAACCCGGGACCCTTCAGTCCCCAGGCTGATGCTCTATCCACTGAGCCAAACTGGTTTCAGCCTGAGTGAATCTCTTGTAGACAGCTTATAGTTGGGTCATGTTTTTGTATCCATTTAGCTACCCTATTCCTTTTGACTGGAGCATTTTAATCTATTTACTCTAGGAGTATTATTGATATGCACTTACTTATTGCCATTTTAATTTGGAATGCCTAGGTTTCTCTCTCTGTTTCTTCTCATTACAGAAATCCCGTTAGCATTTCATGTAATGCTGGCTTGGTGGTGATGTGCTGCTTTAGCCTGATTTTGTCCGGGAAGCTCTTTATTTGACTGTCTATTTTGAATGATAGCCTTGCTGGATATAGTAATATTGGTTTCAGATCCTTGCTTTCTATTACTTTGAGTACCCCATGCCATTCCCTTTTGGCCTATGGAGTTTCTGATGAGAAATCAGTTGTCAGTCTTATGAGAACTCCTCGGTAGGTAACATTTTTTTCATTTTTTGTTCTGCCTTTAAGATTTTCTTTGTCTTTAATGTTGGGCATTTTAATTATGATGTGTCTGGCCACGGTTCTGTTTGGGTTCTTCTCACTTGGAGTTCTCTGTGCCTCCTGGACTTGTGTGACTTCTTTCTTTATCAGGTTAGGGAAATTTCCTACCATTATTTCTTCAAACACATTATTCTCTTTCCCTTTCTCCCTTCCTGCCTCTTCTGGCACAGCTGCTATTCTAATATTATTATTGTCCCACAGCTCCCTTAAACTGTCCTCCAGTTTTGTTTTTTGTTTTTAAATTGTAGTGTTGTTTGTTATTGTTATTGTTGTTTCTTTTTTATTTTTTGGTACTCTGATGGAGTGATTTTTTTCAACACTGTCTTCTGTTTCACTGATTCAATCCTCAGCTTCCCCTAATTTCTTGTGTACTCCTTCCAATGGTTCTTTGTGTTGTGTCATACTTTATTTCCAACTGTTCTTTTTTCATAATTACTATATCTTTTTTTTCATGCTGTTGAATATCTTTACCATCATTATTCTTAATGCTGCTTTATTTATCTCTTCCGCTGTAGAATTTTCTAGTTCTTTCATTTGAGTGTTGTTTCTTTGTTTCTTCATTTTTGCTTTCTGTTTGGGTTTGTGTCTATTATATAGATCCTCTACACCAAGCATGTCAAATTCACAGCCTGCAGGCCACATGCCTCATTTATTTAAATTTGACATGCTGCCTCTATGCCTCTCAATTTCTCGTGTGGGAGAGTGTCAAATACTGTTTCTGGTTGATTATATCAGGCAAAGACTCAAAGCTTCCAGAGACAGCCTCTGCCTACAGACTGATAGGATTCTGACTTGAATTGTCCCTGGGCAATTGCCCACAGGTGAGATAAGACTTTTTTTTTTTTTTTCCAACAGGGTGGGGCCATTGCTTCTGCCTAGAAACTAATTATTATTTTTAGTCTCTTAACACGTTGCACACCAATAGTTTTATTCCTCGCTTTACCCACTGGCCAGATAAGTTTTACATAATTGTCAAAGGCATGCCTTAAAATGAAATACCCAGTGCATTTTGAAGTTATTTATTACATGTTCTTACAATTAATATCTTTTTTACAGTATGATACTTTGTAAAACACTATGTAATATCACAAGAACTCCCGTGATCCGTCTGCAATGTGTTAAGTGGGCTCAGGGCAATGTTTTGTTTTTTTTTTTTTCCAATAGTCTTCCCCCAGGCAAGGAAAATGTCTGTGTGGGAAAGATGTCCTCCACTGGGTGAGGAAATGACTCAGCATAGGAAACTGGGGGTATCTGCCTTTTGAGCTTTAACCCCCAACTCATTAATCCTGGCTTCTGCTATTCAGCTCCAGTCCACTTCACTCTCTGTCAGAGCATAAGGTGGATGGCTTCATAGGGGATTTTGTGCATTGGCCCTTTAAGAGGGTGCCTGAATTTTCATTCCCTCTCTCCCTGGCCTACAGCAACCCCAGTGCTTTTCACAGACAAATGTTATGTGGACACCCTTGCCAGTTGTAGAAATCTCTGCTGGGGGCCCACCAGAGGAATTAGATGCCAGTGTTCTCAGGGGTAACCTCCCACAGATGAGCTATCTCTCTGGAACTTCAGTTGCTATGGGCACCGGCCAGCCCTTTTGTGCCTCCACCTCTCCTACCAGTTTCTGTGTGGTCTCCACGTTCAGTCCTTGGGTATCAGGGTTCTCTCCTGCAAGTCTTTCATTGATTACTCGGGAAGTTTTTCTGCATTTTAGTTGTAATTCCAGTTTGTCTCAGGGAGCATGTCTGGGCAGCATTCACTTACTCTGTCACCATTTTTAATCTCCCCAGAGCTTCCTTTTTATGTTTCAATCGGGTGCTGAAATCTATCAGTCCATGTGTAAAGTCCCACATGGCCATAGGATACCTGGGTACAGCGCAGATTGTCTCCTGCCATCAACCTAAGAATCAGCTGTGGTTGATGAGAGAGAAGAGAGAAATAGACATAGAAAATGCAGGCTTTTTAATCTAGGGGCAGATACATGCCTTGCGAACTCCTAATTGTTTTTTTTTTTTTTTTCAAAGAATTCTGCCTTATTAATAGTCTTGGGATTGGTTATTCACCCCACTTTTTTTATGATTGGTTATCTGCACACTGCCTGTCTTAGCAACATTCATACATTTTAAAGCTCCCTTTATACACAGATTCTTAATTACTTATCTTCCTCTGTTTCCTCAAATACACAGTATATATACAGATGATGTATTATAGAACTGTATGCATGAAACATATGTAATTTTATTAATCCTTTTGACCCCCCAAAATTTAAAAAAAAAAAGCAAACAGAGACTGACCTTGAAAATCCCTGAGCAGATAAAACCAGTTTTGTCATATAAGCAAAGCTTAGTTTAGTTTAGAATAACTTAACCTGGGTCATTTCTTTTTATGCCTTTGAAAATCATAAGTGAAATTTATAGTTTCCCAAGGTTGATGTGAGGTAACTAGTAAATAATTTCCTATTTTGCAAGAAATTCTAATATTGTAACCAATTACAGTGAAGAATAAATAATGACTGTGTTATAACTATGTACTCCTGAGCCTCATTCACTGTTTTGCTTTGACTGTTCCAGGTGTGAAAACTGTCTTGTGAAATGTAACCAATAAGTTTTTACTAATTACTGCTTTGATGATTTCTTAGTTTTACTTCTCTTATTCTCAACTTTTGCTATGGTGCAATGAATATTCTGATGAAACTGAATGAAGACAGGAGAAGTATCCTGTACACAGTTGCATATACATATGGCACATACAGTGAAAAATGCAGGTATGAAATTTGAGAGTCATAAGTATATAGAATTTTTACCATCCTTTGGCCATCCTGCATCCCTGAAAGCCAACAACATAAACCTGCAAATTAATAAACATTCCAGTGTACAGACATTCTTTTGCAGATATGTCTATATTATGGTCTTACCAAATAGACATTTACAAGATTGCTATCTTAAGAAGGTTACTCTTGCTTATGCCGTTGTATAATTTAAGTGTATATTCAGTTGCAGTGTTTTCCTTGGTTATGTAGATAGTAAAAATGAAGCTGATCTTGCAACTTTATTACTTAATTGTGATATGACTTCAATTAAGAAATTCCTTGAAAATTTTAATGACATAAGCCAACCAAATAAGTCATAGCCATCTAAAAATGCACTAACATAATCTGCTATAAGGAAAGTGTTTTTTTGTGTTTTTTTTTCTTCTTTTTATTGTTGACACTATTACAGATGTCCCCATTTCCCCCCTCTTTGTCTTCTTTCACTCAGCCCCCACGTCTTTTCCCTCTAGCCACATCACACTGTTGTCTTTGTCCAAGTCTGAAGATTAAATTTAGGGATCTGAAATACGTCCTCAATTTCTTCTTTCTTCTTAAACTACAGTTGTGACTTTTGAGGGGAAAAAATATCATTAACCTATGTGACCTTTACTTTCTTATAACATGTTTGTAGTATCTTTACCAAGCACAAGTCAACCAAACATTTATTTTCTTTAGCATCGGCATTAGTGTAGTAACATAGATATAACTTCTTTGAATACTCCTCTTTTCTATCTAAATTTTCATATACCTAGTGACCCAGTGCATGGATTTGTGCACATTGAAAGGAAATTAATTAGAAGTCTTGCCCTGAGTGTAATGGGCCGGACATGCCACGGAGCTAACCTCCAGCAGTCCCTTCCTGTCCAGCTACACCTTGGGTGGCACTGTGGCTCAAAGGGTGTTTGTGGAGTGAGTGGGGTCACTCAGGCAGGTAGGATCCCTCAGACGACCTATGGGGATTGGACGGAAATCAGTTCTCTGAGGGATCCCAGAGTGCAAGAGGGCACTCTGTGAATTTGCTGTTGCACAGTGTGTGGTCTGCAAATGCAAGTGTGCAGTAAACCAGATTCAGGACCAACAGTGCCCCAGCAACAACAAAACCGATGGTCAAAGGTAGAACCATGTAGCCCTGTGAGTAATTGCACTCCCTCCTCTCTGGTTATGGGGTGCACCACCTGAGAACCACCCCTGCCAGGTCACTGCAGCTCAGCAGCTCTAGCATTGAATGTCTGCCCCCTGGTGGTCAGTGTGAATCATACTGGTTGGATAGGGCAATTAATATATTAGCCATATATATATATATTAGAGGCCCGATGCATGAAATCCGTGCATGGGGTGTGTGTCCATTAGCCCAGACTGCACCTTCTCCAATCCAGGACTGCTGGCTCCCAACTGCTCACCTGCTTGCCTCCTTGATTGCCCCTAACCACTTCTGCCTACCAGCAAGATAACCCCCTACCCACTCCTTTGCCATTCTGATTGATACCTAACTGTTCCCCTGCCAGTCTGTTTGCCCCTAACAGTCCTCCCCTGCAGGCCTGCTCCCCATCATCTGCCCTTCCCTGCAGGCCTAGTCCCCCCACAACTGCCCTCCTCTGCTGGCCTGGTCACCCCTAACTGCCCTCCCGGCAGGCTTGATAACCTGCACATGCCCTCCCTTTCAGGCCTGGTACCTCTCAACTTCCCTCCCCTGCTAGCCATCATGTGGTGGCCATCTTGGGTCCATATGGGGGCAGCCATCTTTGACCACATGGGGGCAGCCATCTTGGGTTAGAGTGATGGTCAATTTGCATATTACTCTTTTATTATATAGGACTAGAGGCCCGATGCATGAAATTTATGCACGGGGGTGTGTGTCCTTCAGCTTAGCCTGCACCTTCTTCTCCTAGAAGGGTTACGCCTAAAAGGGCAGTCAGACATCCCTCTCATAATCCAGGACTGGACCTCCCAACTGATTGCCTGTCTACTTTCCTGATTGCCCCTAACCGCTTCTGCCTGACAGCCTGATCACCTCCTAACCACTCTCCTGCTAGCCTGATTGATGCCTAACTGTTCCCCTGACAGCCTGGTTGCCCCTAACTGCCCTCCCCTGCAGGTCTGGTCCCCCGCAACTGCTCTCCTCTTCTGGCCTGATCACCCACAGCTGTCCTCCCTTGCAGGCCTGGTCCCTCCCAACTGTCCTCCTCTGCTGGCCATCTTGTGGTGGCCATTTTGTGTTCACATGGGGGCAGCCATCTTGTGTGTTGTAGTGATGGTCAATTTGCAAATTAGTATTTTATTAGATAGGACCAGAGGGCCCATCCACAAAAATTCATGCAAGAATAGGCCTTCCTTCCCCCACTACTGGCACCCAGGACCCGGCTGTTTCCCTCTGGCTGCTGCCAGCAGGCACCCAGGACCTGGGCTTTGCTCCAACCCCAGTTTTGTCCAGAATGATGCCTAGAAGAACATTTGGTCTAATTAGTATATTACCCTTTTATTATTATAAACTAAAGAACTGGTGCACAAAAATTGAAGCACTGGGGGTTCCCTCAGCCCAGCTTGACCCCTCTTACAGACTAG
>PVJN01001573.1:106518-132453 GCA_004026805.1 Lasiurus borealis
AAAAAAAAAAAAAAAAAAAAAAAAAAAAAAAAAAAAAAAAAAAAAAAAAAAAAAAAATGACAACTTTCTTTGGGCATTTTCAAGATGTCTCTTTTATAGGAAATGACCTTCCTTCTTTCCTTCCTTCCTTCCTTCCTTCCTTCCTTCCTTCCTTCCTTCCTTCCTTCCTTCTCTTTCTCTCCCTCTTTCTTTCTTCCTTTCTCTCTTTCCTTTTCTTTCTTTTCTTTCTTTCTCTTTCCTTCTCCTTACTTGAGGATATTTTTCCATTGATCTTTAGAGCATATGGAAGAAAGAGGGAAAGACAGATTGAAACACTAATGTGAGAGGAACACTTCAATTGGTTGCCTCCTGCATGAGCCCTGATCTGAGCCCCAGTCAGACAGGAGCCTGCAACCTAGGTACAAGCCCTTGACCAGAATCAAACCCAGACCCTGCGGTCCACAGATTGAGACTCTATCCAGTAAGCCAAACCAGCTAGGGCAGAATGTCACAATTCTTAGGCTCTCCAGCAGCAGACCTTTGTTTTTTCCTCCAGCAGTGTGGTAGAAAAACCCTAGATCATTTTCTTGGATTCTTATTACCCAAGTTACCAAGAACACTGCAAGTGGTGTACCAGGAGCTTAGCCAGTGAGCAGTCAGAAAAGGTGTTTCCTCTGTAGCTCACACACAGAGGTGGGACTGCCATTGTGCTGTGGCTGACAGGCCCTGTTGTCTCTGGGCCTGCGCTATCTGTGGCTTGCCTCACCGTGCATGCAGTTTCCCCCCAACCCTCACCCCACCCACCTGCACACACAGCCTCCTTCTGAGTGGTCATGGACAATTTCATATTACCTCTTTATTCATATAGATAGATATTTGGTTTAATGAGAACACTGATTTAAAACATTGCAGCATAACTTCTGATTTCATATTTTTAGTACAGAAATATTTGATTTCCATTAAGCTGATTTGTGATGGTTAGATATGAGAAAGCTAAAATTAAAAGTTATATAAGAAAAAAAATACTAGTATATCTGTAACAAAGCAAACGTTTTAATCAACAAAAGTTAAATTCTCATTCCTTTTATAAACTTGCATCATAAACTGAATTTGTTCATATTGACTCTGAGCTCTGTACTTAAATTTGAGATTTTTCACTTATCCAGTGAATATAATGTTGCATAATTACAAAGTAGATTGAATTTTTAAACATTTCTTGAAATTAAAAATGTTTAGAAAATTCAAGTGACATTTATGTGGAAAGTCTTCTCCAGATTTCAATAAACAATGAATGTATAGCCATTAGAATTTTGCTCTGGGTTTCATTGACAATTCAATAAAAGCTATCCCCTTTAGAAAAGAAAATTGTCTTTATTTTTCATTTTCTTTTTAATGCTCAAGTTCTGTTTGAACTGTGAATATTTTTTCTTTTATTACTTAAAAATGACATTTTCCTTTAACTACTTTTCTGAAAATTACTTATCTAAAAGTCTGTTACTCTAAAAAATACCCTTTAAACCTAAAGACAATTTAGGAATTGTTGACATTGATCCCTTATGTTTGAATTAAGTTCTTTCAAATTGAATTTATCAAACAACCCTTGCCTAAGTCTTCCTTAAGGGATGCTGAGTCTATAAAGCACTGAGTAGCCAGACGTTACTATGTATATAACCTATGTATGAAGGGTTATGGCTGTTGTCTTTATATTTCCAAATAACTTTTAAGGTTTTGCAAATTAAGTCTTTAAGAACATTATATTTGTACTAGAGATCCGGTGCATGAAATCTACTCGGCCTACACTCTCTCCAATCTGGGACCCCTCAGAACCTCTGGCTTCTAACTGCTCATCTGCCTGCCAACCTGATCCCCCTTACTGCTCTCCCCTGCCTGCCTGATCACCTCTAATGTCCTCTGCCTTGGCCCCACCAACATGGCTTTTTTTGCGAACAATGTCCAGAAGGACATCCAGAAGGTCATCCGGAAGATATTACCCTTTTATTAGTATAGATGCCACCTTGTCCTAAAAATGCAGGTTGTTTCCAGGTTTTCCTATCATGGAAGGGGAGCCCCCAGTAGCATCCTGGGTTCTAACCAGGGCTTATGAGCTTGTGCTTTATCTCAGCAGAAGCAATTCCTAGTAGAAGACTCTTGGATGTACCTTGAACACTTTTATCAAATTTGCCAAATCATCCTCCAAAAATGTTGAATCACTTTAAACTCCCACCAGCAACCATGCGTGTTCCCTCTGTCCCACTTTGATGCCAGTATCATTGATTTCTCCCAGAAGCTTCCTTCCTGTCACCTGGGATTGCTTGGTACTTGAGCCAACCTCATTGTTCAGCAGGGGACTTGAATTCCCAAGATAGAGTTATGGAGGAGGAAAAATAGTTTTCCTCTACTTTTCTGAGTTCTTAGCTGAGTCCCTTGTAATGAAAGGCAGATCACCAAGAGAAAAACAAAAGTTTACTAACATGTGTACCTTGTGTATATGTGGGAGATGCCAGGGAAAAATGAGTAAGTCCTCAAGGTGGCTTAAAATGCAGATTTAGATACCTTCTTCCTAGGGAAAGGGGACGGGAGATGTAGGTCTTTTAGCTGAGAAGATATTTAAGAAAGATGAATGGGGGTGGAGGTAAATAGTTTGTAACAAAGTTTGGGTGTGATGTCAACTTCTACTCTCCTGTCCTGTGACAGGAGCCAGCCTTCTCTGCCTGGTGACACTTCTCCTGTCAAGGGGACCTATGACATTTAAGCTCCTTTAGGGAGGTTTGATTTTAGGCAGATCAGGAGACTTCAGTGAAAGCCTCTGCATGCATTTGCTCTTTTTCAAGCATCTGCAGGTCAAGATCATCAATATAACAACACAGCATATGTTGGGATGGCATGTTCTCTGACCTTCAGAATGAACCCAACAAAAGCTTGCTTCCTCTCTTAGATGATTTGCCACAGGAGCGTTATTCCCTGGAGAAGGCATTCTGACCAGACCTTCCTGGGAGTGGTCATAACATACCCTGTGCCTATAGAAAGCTATGGGCCACATCACTAAATAAACCATGGGCAGTTTTCTCATCTTGTGGAAAAGAGATAAAGTTATGATAGTTTATCTCCCTTTCCACAGGTTTCTTGCAGGTGTGTGTCTCCACTGTCCCTCACCCCCAGCAGCCCCAGCGCCTCGGCTGCAGGCCTTGGGGCTGCTGGGTGACAGCCTTCCTGCAGGTTTGTGCCCCTGATCCGGGGCATGGGGCTGCTGGTGCTGGCCACCTGGCCACTATGGGCCTCGCCATCTTTATTGGGTATTTCACATACTCACTCCTATTGGCTGGTAGCATAGTGAAGTGATGGTCAGTTTGCATCTTTCTCTTTTATTAGTGTAGATTACATGAATGCACCTTTCATTATTTACATATATAATTTCAACAAAACCAATGACTGCATGTTAGTATAAAGAAACCACAATGATTACAAAGAGAAAAAAATAATGTGCTTCGCGAGGAGGAGTGGAGGTAACATGTAACACAGAGCAGAATGAACATACCGTGAAGTTATATGTGGTTACTGACAGTTAACAATTTTTCTAAGGTGTTCATGATAAATCAAACAGAAAACTAACTAGAATTGTACTTTTCTCTAATAAAGTATACTTATTACCTTTAAGTTAAACAATGTTAAATTTTTATTTGAACTTTCACACTCTTTTTTCCTTTATAACTCTTTAAAGGTCCTTTAAAACTATTCTTCATTTTTTTCCTAATAAAATAAAATGTTCTTTAGTATATAGGAGTTTCTATTACTATATCTTTTGTAAGTTATCTAAGAGAAGGTCTTCAAAAATTTAATGTCTTTTTAAATCAAAAGTCTTAAAAGATATATAAATATTTTATAAGTAGTTCAGTCTTTCACAACTCTTTCTTGTGAAAAATTTGTAGTCTTGTCACACACCTCAATATTTTGAGTGATTTGGCTTAAACTTATGTCAGTTTGGTAAAAACACACATATACACACACACACAAAAGAACACACAACACGAAAAAAACAACAACATTTCACAGTCAATTCATTTCTCAGTGAAAATATATAGCTACACTTAAGACTTTTTCAGATTCCTAGAGATGGTGGTTTAGTGTAAATGTAGACTCATCTTAAAGCAAACAATAGAAAATGAACAAAAATCATAAAAATCAAATATAATTTGAGCATTTTTTAAAGAATAATATTAAAATACGTTTAGTTTCATATTGACATATTATAGAAGAATTTACTTAGAAATATTTTATTTAAAAACATAATACTCCTTGGGCTATGATTAAATTTGAAGCATCCTGGCATAATTTAAATTAAAGGGCTTGCTACTCAGCTGCAGTTCAGAATCACTAATTGCAAAACCTGTGCATTTCTGCCCTGTCAATCAGCACAAGTCACAAGTCAATCAGCTGCTTAGCACTGGAATCAAGGTCAGAGAGAAAAATGACTTCTGCTTAGCTATAATAAAGTGTATTTTCTCTTCTTCTTTTTTTAATCCTATCTAAAAACCAATTTAAATATGCATGACAACCACCAATCTGGCAACTCAGCATTGTTTTCGTTTTTCAAGTATTTTTTTCTGTGAATGCACTTTGTTTTAACCATGTTCAACTTCTTTTGTCTCTTGTAGAATTCTATCCCATTATTATTGTTTATTATTTTATTATTTTTCATACAAACAATTATATATATACACACACATACACACACACACACACACACACACACACACACATATATATAATTTCAGGAGGAATCAAGGTCAGAGAGATAGTAGCATCAATGAGAGAAAATCACTGATAGGTTGCTTCCTGCCTGCCCCACATGAGGGATTGAACCTGCAACCCAGGCATATGTCCTGACCAGAAATCAAACTGTGACCTCTTGGTTCATAGGTTGAGGCTAAACCACTGAGAACATTGGCCAGGTGATAATTGGCATTCTAACAAGTATGGGTGATATATCATTGTAGCTTTGGTTTGCATTTTTCTGAAGCTAGTGAAGTTGACCATCTTTTCATATATCTGTGAGCCATTTGTATGTCTTCTTGGGATATGTTTTTGTTTCCGACTTTTAATATGTTCTAAAGTAATATGTATTTTATATATATGTATATTAATGAATGTATTTAAGTTTGCTACTTTACACAAGTAGAAAATAATTGTGTAGGGTATAGATCAATTGATGTGCCCTAATGACCTCTTTTAATTTGATTATATACAGGGTGGGGAATAGTAGGTCTATTCTTATATTATTGTTGTTTATTTTATTATTTTCCATACAAACATATACATTATATGCATACAATTACATATCTCCTAGTATTCTTTTTAAAAAATAATAGCTTTGCCCTGTCTGATTTGGCTCAATGGACTGAGCGTTTGCCTGAGGACTGAAGGGTCCAAGATTTGATTCTGGTCAAGGGCACCAGCCGGGGTTGCAGACTTGATCCCCAGTAGGGGACGTGCAGGAAGCAGCCAATCAATGATTCTCTCTTATCATTGATGTTTCTATTTTTCTCTCCCTCTCCCTTCCTCTATGTAAAAAAATCAATAAAATATATTTTAAAAATGTTTAAAAAAGAAAAGGTCATTTATTTTTTCACTTGCTTCTTTGACTTAGCATATTTTCAAGGTTGATTTTCCATTATGACATGAATAAGTACTTTGCTTCTCTTTCTCAATTTGAACCAGCTATACAATTTCA
The DNA here is from genome assembly GCA_004026805.1 of Lasiurus borealis. Lineage (NCBI taxonomy): Eukaryota > Metazoa > Chordata > Mammalia > Chiroptera > Vespertilionidae > Lasiurus > Lasiurus borealis. Next base: position 112,226 of record PVJN01001573.1, read on the forward strand.
TTGGTTCCATTATCATTTAGTTGAATAAATATTTTATATGTGTTCACTCTGTTATTTATAAAAGTCCATGTTCTTAATTTTATAATTTATAAATATGTTAAGAAACATTTTTAGTTTTTAATTTTTAAGTTTTATTATTTTGTGTTTCAAGAATAGAAAAATATGAACATAATGCCAAAAAATCTTACACAGAAAATGAAAAGCAACAAATGTTTAGTATTTTAGAAGTGTATTTATGAGTTATTCAAAAATGAATTATTATAAAGAAAATAGCATTTTAAACATTTAGTGTGTTTCCAAATAATTGATTCAGACATACTTGCTATAGTTTTGTATGACCTTGTGAAACATAAAAGAAATGTCAAGCTCACATTTGGAAACATTTTTATTTCTATTCATTTTGTTCATTATAGACATTTAAAAGGCCTTCGACATTATATGTGTTTTTGCAGCTGTTGTCATTAATTCAAACCAAACTGTGAAATGTGTTGATTTCTCCATGACCAACCCATGAAATCGGTTCTCTAACTGCTTCATATTCTGGCTGCTTACCAAAAATCCTCTAAGATGTGCTGTGAAAACAAGCATCCTGTGTGTGTGTGTGTGTGTGTGTGTGTGTGTGTGTGTGTGTGTGTGAATGTATATTAAATCTCATTAAAACATTTTTAAAGGACATTATAGAGCTAGAAATATCTCTATATTCATTTTAAATTCAATTTGAGTAAAAAGTATTATGCCCTAGCTGGTTTGGCTCAGTGGATACAGCATCAGCCTGTGGACTAAAGGGTCCTGGGTTTGATTACAGTCACGCACCTTGGTTGCAGGCTCCTCCCTGGCCCAGGAGTCTGATTGGGACGCATCAGGAGGCAACCAGTTGATGTGTTTCTCTCACATGGATGTTTTTCTTTTCCTCTTTTCAACACTCTCTGAAGGATCAATAGAAAAATATCCTCAGGTGAGGATTAGAAAAAAAAAAGTGTTATGACATTGTGGCTTAGATATGGGAGTATAATTACAGAAACCTTCACTCTACACTAGCTTTTTTGTCTTCTTTTTGTTTTGTTTACTAGCCACAAGCTTTGATTACAACTTAGTCAATGCATTGGACTTACAAAATCAAAAAAAATTCTATATTTTCTTTATATCTTTTTATTACTAATATTTATAAAAACAAGGTTTAGCAAAAGTAGGTTTACAGTTATTCATATGGAAAATAATTCAATAATAAATAATTCAAGAATAAATTTTGTATCTCGTGTACTCACAACTGTAAAACTACTTTTGCTTCACGGTCATAAAATATATACTTGTTCTAACATTAAGTTTATTCCTTTATTTTTTAAATAAATATTGTTCCTCTTTCGCCACCCCCCCCCAGCTCCCCTACATCTGGTTCCCATCTCACCCCCTGCCTTTATCCCCCTCCCCCGCATTGTTCTCATCCGTAGGTGTACAATTTTTGTTCAGTCTTTTCCTGTACACCCCTTAATTCCTTTCCCCGAGAATTATCAGTACATTCCCTTTCTATGTCCCTGATTTCATTATATTCGCAGTTTATTCTGTTCATCATTTTTTTATTCACTTGATTTTAGATTCACTTGTTGAAAATATGTATTTGTTGTCACTTTGTTGTTCATAATTTTTATCTTTGTCTTTTTCTTCTTCTTCCTCTTTTTAAAGAATACCCTTTAACATTTCATATAATACTGGTTTGGCATTGATAAACTCCTTTAGCTTTTTCTTGTCTGTGAAGCTCTTTATCTGACCTTCAATTCTAAGTGATAGCTTTGCTGTAATCTTGGTTGTAGGTTCTTGCTATTCATCACTTTGAATATTTCTTGCCACTCCTGTCTGGCCTGCATAGTTTCTATTGAGAAATCAGCTGATAGTCATATGGGTACTCCTGTTTTTCTCTTACTGTTTTCAATATTCTCTATTTTTTCTTTTGCCCTTGGGATTTTAATTATGATGTGTCTTGCTGTGGTCCTCTTTGGATTCCTCTTCTTCAGAGTTCTCTGAACTTTCTGGAATCTTAAGTCTATTTCTTTCACCAGGTAGGGGAGGTTTTCTGTCATTAAAATAGGGGAGGTAGGGGAGGTTTTCTGTCATTAAAATAGTCTTTTAATATCTTGCTCTCTCTCTTCTTCTGTTATCCCCATAATTTGTATGTTGGTATGTTTGAAATTGTCCCAGAAGCTCCTTACACTATCTTCATATTTTTGGATTCTGTTTTCTTTAGCTTTTCTGATTGAGTGTTTTTTGCTTCTTCGTATTTCAAATCTTTGATTGATTTTTTGGATCTTCTAGTCTGCTGTTGGATCTCTGTGTATTATTCTTTATTTCAGTCAGTGTATGATTAATTTATAATTGGTCCTTTTTCGTATCCTTGAGGGTCCCAATAAATTTCTCTAATGTTTCTAGAATATTCTTGAGAAACCTTATAACCATGATTCTGAACTCTATATCCAGTAGTTTGCTTTCTTTCATTTCTTTCATTTGTTCCTGTTTCTTTGTCTCTGCATTTTGGCTGCTTCCCTTTGTTGATAGAGTGGCTCTGTGTGCTAGGTGTCCTATAGGGTCCAGTGGCTTAGCCTCCCTAATTACCTGAGGTGGACAATCTTGATGTTTCCCTTTGTGGGCTATGTACATAGTCTTCTTGTAGTTAAGCCTTGATTTTTGTTGATATCACTGGGAGGAATTGACCTCTAGGCTGTGAGGATAAGTTATGTCTCCAATGAGAGAATTTCTGTACTGGAGACACCCTTATGGGGCAGGACTTGCTTCAGTGGGGCTTTGGTGCTCACTGAGTCTGCCCCTGAATGTGTCTCTTTTTTTATTCTTTATAAATATATTTTTATTGATTTTTTACAGAGAGGAAGGGAGAGGGATAGAGAGTCAGAAACATTGATAAGAGAGAGACATTGATCAGCCACCTCCTGCACACACCCTACTGGGGATGTGCCTGCAACCAAGATACATGCCCCTGACTGGAATCAAACCCGGGACCCTTCAGTCCACAGGCCTATGCTCTATTCATTGAGACAAACCGGTTTCGGTTGAATGTGTCTCTTATGGATGTGAAGACTTGTAACCTGGATGGTCTCACTCTGCCCACTGGATACACTAGCTCTTGGATCTCCAAGGAGGTGCAGAGTCAGCCACTGCCTGACGCCACCCAGCAGGAGCTGGAGTTTAGAGGTACCCAGATAAGGCCCAGCTGTGAAGCAATGGAAGCTGCTGTCCAGCCTTGGGCCTTCTTTTGGAGGCCCAGGGACTCTCTGACCCAGCTGCAGTTTGTTAGGTTTTGGATTGAAAATGGCCAGGCCATTCATATGCAAAATTCTCTGCTCACAACTTAGATGGGTTTGTAAATTGGGTGGGGTGGGGTTTCAGGGAATCACCAGGGCAGAGCAAACAACAATGGCTGACTGTCAGCCCTGCCTTGAAGAGGCCCTCAGGTCTCTGTCCCACGGCACCATACAGGAACATTAATTGCTGTAAGCACCTCTGAGAAAAAGCTGCCCTCATATTCTGGCCTGATGCCAGACAGTCAAGTTTCTCCCCATATGAGTCTGAGTCCTCAAAGTCTCACCCAGAACTGGAGTTCAGAGCAGTTGGGAGCTTGTATCTCCCTCCCCATTGAGAAAGATAACAGTGAACTCAGTTGCCAGTCTGTTTCTGTGTGTGCCTCCATACATCCGCAATTCAATTCCGCACCTCTGCACCTTCTCCCAGTTTCGGTGTGCTTTTCTCTTTCCTTCTAGTTGTATGAATTCCACTCAGCCAGCCTTCCTGTGATTTTGGATGATGGCTGTTTAGTCTTTTAGTTGTAGTTTTGATGTGGTTGTGCAAGGCAGCAAGTTCAGGTGTTTACCTATGCTGCCATCTTGGCTCCTCTAAGTTTATTCCTTTAAAAGTGCTGGACAGCCTTGGCCAGTGTGACCATTTGTTTGAGCATTATCCATGCACAGAAAGCTCACCACTCTGATTCCTGGAGAGGGCGCATACCCAGATTACAGTTCAACCCCTGGCTACATGTGTGTGGGAAACAACTAATTGATGTTTTTCTCTCTCTCTCCCCCTTCCTTTCTCTCTGAAAAAAACACAAAAAAACAAACAAACAGAAACATTTTTTAAAAAGGTGATGTACAATAAGAGCAAATATGCATTGATTTTTGTCTCCTCATCTAAACCGTTTACTGAATACATTATTGTTTTGTTTGCTTAGTTAATGTTGAATTAGTTGTTATTCAGATCTGTCAAAATGTTCATGCCAATTATGTATTTATGCAACCAGATCCAAAAATAGTATTAAGCTGACTTATTCAAACTATTGACTAAAGTATATCAATTTTTGTGGAATCATATTAACAATTGTATCATATTTTCACATTTTAAAACATAATTTAAGACAATTAGAATCTTGCCATTTTGAACCATTCTTCTAAGTTGTACATTGTACATGCTTATATGAGGCAAGTGTTTTGAAGTTTTTATTAGAAATATACTTTCTCTCACCCAATCAAATGTGTTAATGAAAAGACAAAATAAGACACTAGATTCTGGTTAAGTCATCCTAATCAATGATGTTATTAATTTTATTAACTAATATATCAGGTTGAATTGTGTTATTTTTGTTACTAAAGTGGTAAACATTTTAACACAGTTTTTAATTTTATTTTTAGTGATTTCTAGATTTCAAAGTTTCTTTTCATTAAGTGGTATGCGTTCCTCTTCTGAGAAAGAAAATATACTTTTAAATTTAATGACCTTGTTGTGTTCAACTATTTAAAGTTATCCAAAAGAAAAAAACAAAAAGATATGGTAATGGTCTTTATAAAAATTTTACAATTAAAAATTTTACAATTAAAAATAATGATTTAAAGATAAAGTTAAGAATTTCTCTTGGCTACAAAATACCTGGAGGCTTGATAATTTCGGAATAATTTTTATTTCCCAATCTTTTTGTGTTATTAACTACATTTGCTGTAGAAAGACAAATGACACTTATAGTGGTACTTATTTCTCCAAAATAGATTTGCAATATTGCACGTTGATCAAATTATCCTTGCATTATTATGTAAAATTTCTCTGTGTGTATGTACAATCAGTACTCATTATATACATTCTATGTTATTTTTCAGACTTGCAGAAATACATTTTTTTGCTTTTGTTTTTTTAATCCTCACCCAAGGCTATTTTCCATTGAATTTTAGAGAGAATGGAAGAGAGAGGGGAAGACAGAGAGAAATATTGATGTGAGAAACACACATTGTTTGGACACATGGTTTGGTTGCTGCCTGCAGGCGCTCTGACCAGGGCCCAGGCCAGGTAGGAGCCTACAACAGAGGTACTTACCCATGACCAGAATCCAATCCAGAACACTTTGGTCCACAGGCTGACTTTCTATCTACTGAGCTAAAACAGCCACGGCCAAAAAATATATTTATTGATACCTCCCAGGTTAGCTTTGCGGTGTTTTCATTTGTGGCCATATGCAAAGAGATGAAAACTTTGACGCCCTTGTGCTTGCCTGTTCCCGTCTGAGGCTGAGTGAGGCAGTGCTCTGCCTTCTTGTTTCAGATCTCATACAAATGCCTTCTTCCTAGGCTATGGAATGCTGCACTTTGCATTTTATTTTGTTGTTGTTATTCATAATTTCCTTTGTTTAAAACGCCCACCATGCATAGTTCTAAATTTTGTATAGTGTTTTCAAGAAGGATGTTAGAAGCCTTACTGATAAAATTTGTGTTCAGGCTTGAGTTCAAGTGCTATTGGCTATTAGTTCAATGTTAATGAATTAACAATATACAGGATGGGGCACAAGTAGGTTTATGGTTGTGAGTACTGGAGCAGAGTTTATTCTTGTATTATCATTCATTATTGTATTATTTCCCATATGAAAAATTGTAAGCCTGCTCTTGCCCTAACCTGTTTATTAAATAAGGTATCTTTAAGCAAATATACATAAAATTAGGTTATATATTGATCAGTTGACAAAAATGTTAGCATCAGAGGTTCAAAGCCTGTATATTCTCTGGGAGCAGTGGTTCAATATTTGCTAAATCAGTGTATCTGTTCATGATATAGAACATTATTACTACAGTAAGCATGATGACTCCACTGAATTGATTTTTTTAAATATATATTTTTTATAGATTTTTTACAGAGAGGAAGGGAGAGAGATAGAAAGTCAGAAACATTGATGAGAGAGAGACATCGATCAGCTGCCTCCTGCATGCCCCACAGTGGAGATGTGCCCGCAAGCAAGGTACATGCCCCCAACTGGAATCGAACCTGTGACCTTTCAGTCCGCAAGCTGATGCTCTATCCACTGAGCCAAACCAGTCTCAGCTGAATTGATACTTTTGATGTGCAGTTGGAATTCCACATATATGAAGGGCCAACTTAAGTTATATGTAATTTTTTTTTTTTAGCTCTATACAGTGCCCCTAACCCCTATGTTGTTCAAGGGTCAACTATATCTGTATATGCATGTGTATGTATATATACATGTGCATATCTACGTGCTTACATGTATAATTATGTCTTTAAATTTATTTGTTAGTGTAGGTTTTTAAATATTACATATTCTTTTAAAATGAGGAAATTACACCAAAAATGGTCAAAATAGTCATTTTTACATAAAAAATGGTACATAATTAATATTGAAAATTTACTTGCAGAAAAATCCAATGTATTTATTTATTTGTGATTTAAATTGCTGCTGTGATCATTTTACTTTCTAATCTACAAAGTATGGGGAAAATTACATATATTCACTAATATTTTATTTTTGTTATGAATTAATACTTAGAATTATTTTTTGCACTTTTTAAAAATTTTTCCTTACCAAATATTGTTCTTTCCTTTTATTCTTACTCATTGGCTATTTGATATATTCTTTACACTAGCAAAATAGAGACCATACACAAAATGCCATAGTGTTCAAAGTCTTTTGAATATTCACTTTTCTTTCAGATGTTGAAATTGCAGAGCATGTAATTTTGATGACATGGTTCTAGTGAGATTCTATAATAATTCACCTTAAGGAAACATGAAACATCATAGTCTTGTATATATTTATGAGCAGATAATAGAACAGAAGTATATATGAGTGTACTTTAACAGAACTGTGGGACTTAAATTGTTGCTGTGTATGTGTGATCTTTTTGGTTAGTAGTCCAGTACATAGGCCCATGACACTTGAGTTTTTGCTATCAGTGTATTTCTGTAGGTTTTTAACACAAACTGACATTTACCCAGAGGCTTTCTATAGTCCTGGGCAAACTCTAATTTTGTGAATGTATAATTGGTCTCTGTGAGAGATAAGATCACTGAAATATTATAGTGGTTCCTGATTGCCACTAAAATTGGAGACTTTAGTAACAAATCCTTGTTTTTAGGAATTGTAATTGTAGGTTAGAAGTTAAATTGTTATATATACGGCTTTTACTATGGAAATGAGAACTTTATAGTGCACCTAATTCTCACAACTATTCATTGAATTCGGTATTAATATCAAGCTCACTTCAGACTTAAAGAAAATGGGGTCAGAAAGATAAGTAACTTGGCTAAATATACTAAATTTTCAGCATGTGAAGCAAGGATTGGAGCCTGGCTAATCTAATGTAAAAAGGTTCACATTTTAACCATTTAACTACTTGCTGTATTCTCATGTAAATAAAATGTTACCATTTTATTTTTGTTTGAGATGCTTAATTTCTTACATTTTATTTTCCAATTATAGTTAACATTCAATATTATATTGGTTTCAGGTGAACAGCATAGTGATCAGACATTTATATAACTTACTTAAGTGATCTCCCTGCATACGTTTACTATCCACCTGGAACTATACGTAATTATCTATAATAATAAAAGCATAATATGCTAATTAGACCGGACAGCTAAATGATCTTCCAGACATCATTCCGGACATCCTTTCAGACAAAGCCATGGCAGTAGGGGCTGGGGCAGAGGTGGTTAGGGGCAATCAGGCAGGCAGGCGAGTGGTTAGGGGCAAGCAGGCAGGCAGGCAGGCATGAGAGTGAAAATGTTACCATTTTAATTGTGCTGAAATATTCACATCAAATTTACTATTTTAACTATTTCAAGTGTACAGTTCAGTGGCTCTAACTGCATCCCCATTATTGTGCAACTATCACACCTCTCTGTCTCCCAGACTACTCAGCAGAAATGAAACTGTTTTGCTGGTATTGAAAATCCCTTGAATTCTCAGCACTCAAATGTATCTTTAAAAAGAACAGCAAGACAGATTAGGACAATAAAAACAGTGAAGTCTGGAATCACGCATAATGGATACTGACAAATGAATACAGCATTTAATAATACAAAATGTTACCATTTCTATATATTTTCTCTGTTTAAGTTGAATAATGATAGCTTAGCCACGATGCCTGAAAGATCCTGTTTGATATATTCTGAACTGAACTCTAATCGTTAGCTTTTCCAAGAATTTGTCATTTCTGTTCTCAGGTAAATCTATTTTATATAGGGAAAATTAGTACCATTAGACTGTGAAACAGGTAGCCATACTATATTTGTTGAGAAAAGAAACACCTGCTCTGTTATAGAAAAACATAACAAATCTTAGAAAAAGTAATTGAAACAGGTATATTTGTCAACTAAAGTATTTTAGGGCATTCTTGTTTGAAGTATTTATGTATGTTGATCAATTTCTCCCTTAGAAACTACTGTGAAAGCAATGGGATTTCTTTAGCTTATGTGCAATAATAATAATTTCAGAATCAAGTTTCTCCTGCTCAAATAAGTGTCTCTGTCAAAACATTTTAACTAGAAAGAAATCACTCACATTTTTCAAAATAGCTCTTTTGAATTTTAATCAGATGGAAGTCTATTAACATGAGAAATATATCATTGGATATAAAACTTGAATGGGTTTCAGAAGTATACATTTTAAAATAGCATTTAGTTCATATAAATGCATGCACAGTTTTGCTTTCCAAGAGTGACCCACCATTAAAATCAGGGGCTTTTGTGATATCAAATAATGAGAATATGTCAGGATACAAGCTAAACAAACCAGAAAATGTTAGATATAACGTTGTAGAGTTTATTTCCATAGATAAAGTAGCAACAAAATATATTTCAAGCCTTTAAAATATCATCATCATCATCAAATTTCTTCTCAGAAAAATACAAAAACCACACACAATTGAATGCTGTCAATGTTCAAAGCTCTTTAAGCATAGAATTATTATGGATGTTTGAAATGTTTGAATAGAGAGAGGTTATAATAGTGTAACACAAGAAGCTATTCCCTGATAATGTATAGTCTCAAATAATATGTTAACTCTCTTGACAGGATGGGGAGGAGTTTGTAAAACCCTTCAGTTTTTTATTTTAGATATAAAATTGTACTTATTACAGAGAGGAAAGGAGAGAAAGAGAGAGAGAGATAGAAACATCAGTGATGAGAGAGAATCGTTGATCAGCTGTCTCCTGCTTGCCCCACACTGAGGATCAAACCCACAACCCAGGTGTATGCCCCCACGAGGAATCGAACAGTGACCTCCTGGTTCATAGGTCAATGCTCAACGGATAAGCCATCGCCAGCCAGGCTACAGAGGGTAGTTTTCACTTTTACTTGTATTACATTTTTATTTTTTTCTGAAAGTTTTCTTTTACTGGAAAATCTATTTTAAAAAGTGAATTCCATCTCAAAACAACAACAACAACAACAAAAAAACACGTTTAGAAATTTCTCCAGAATGACTAGTTTGCTATTCTTTTCTCAGATTAGCATATTTTCATTTAGTACCTAATCCCCAGAACCAAAATAAAGGGGAATTAAATGCAAATGCATGGCATATATTTAAAATCTTAATCAAAGTAATATAAAGAATTCTGACACATAAACTCTGTATTTTGTGAAGAACACCTCAAATTGCTCATTGGCTCTTAAAATTTCCTGCCAGAAATCACATACACCTTCCAGGTCCATATGAGAGGGCAAATGAGCCAGGCAGAAACACCGAACTTTAAAGGGGACAGTGAAGTTCATTTCTACCATTTTCCTTGAAGTAGTAAAGTTGGAAATATTTGAGAACTGGCACTAAAGATTTGCACAGTTTGTCGTATTTTCCTCTGTAGGGCCTTGCTTTTCTTTTCTGTTTTATCCTTTGACCAGTTTCCTTTTTGATAGATTCCCCTCATCTTGCTGATCCTTGTTTATTTCGATAGACAAAGTAGCGACAAACTATACCTAAATCCTTTAAAATACCATCTTCATTAAATTTATTTGCAGAAAAATACAAAAAATCACATATAATTTAATGCTGTCAATGTTCAAAGCTCCTTGAAGCATACAATTATTAGGGAGGTTTGAAATGGTTGAATAGAAAGAAGTCATAATATCAAGTGACATTCTTGTGTTACACTGTATTGTCCAAAATATGCTATTTCCCATTTTAAATTCTACATAAACAAAATCTCTTGCCTCATAATATAAACCTATTTTTTTAAAAAATTAAATCTTTATTATTCAGATTATTACATTTGTTTCTCTTTTTTCTCCTCCATAACTCCCCTCCACTTGGTTCCCACCCTTCCCTCTACCCTTACCTTCCTCCCGTTGATCTCATCCATAGGTGTAAGATTTTTGTCCAGTCTCTCCCTGCACACCCCTCACCCTTTTCCCCCTGAGAATTATCAGTCCACTCCCTTTCTGTGCTCCTGATTCTATTATATTCACCAGTTTATTCTGTTGATCAAATTTTTAATTCACTTAATTTTTAGATTCACTTGTTGATAGATATATATTTGTTGTTCATAATTTTTAGTCTTTTACCTTTTTCTTCTTCCTCTTCTAAAAGAGTACCCTTCAGCATTTCATATAACACTGGTTTGGAGTTGATGAACTCTTTCAGCTTTTTCTTATCTGTGAAGCCCCTTATCTGCCCTTCAATTCTGAATGATAGCTTTGCTGGATAGAGTATTCTTGGTTGTAGGTTCTTGCTATTCATCACGTTGACTATTTCTTGCCACTCCCATCTGGCCTGCATCATTTCTGTTGAGAAATCAGCTGACAGTCGTATAGGTGCTCCCTTGTAGGTAATGAACTGTTTTTCTCTTGCTGCTTTTAATATTTTATCTTTGTCTTTTGCTCTTAGTATTTTAATTATGATGTGTCTTGGTGTAGTCCTCTTTGGATTCCTTTTATATGGGGTTCTGTGTGCTTCCTGTACTTGTAAGTCTATTTCTTTTACCAGATGTGGGAAGTTTTTAGTCATTATTTCTGTAAATAGGTTTTCAGTATCTTGCTCTCTCTCTTCCTCTGGCACCCCCACAATTCTGATGTTGGTACACTTGAAGCTGTCCCAGAAGCTCCTTACATTATCTTCACATTTTTGGATTTTTTTCTCTTCTTGCTTTTCCAGTTGAGTGTTTTCTGATCCTTTTTTTTTTTCAATATATTTTATTTAATTTTTACAGAGAGGAAGGGAGAGGGACAGAGAGCCAGAAACATCTATGAGAGAAAGACATTGATCAGTTGCCTCCTGCATGCCCCCTACTGGGGATGTGCCCACAACCAAGGTACATGCCCTGACCGGAATTGAACCCGGGACCCCTCAGTCCACAGGCCGATGCTCCACCCACCGAGCCAAACCGGCCTCGCCGTTTTCTGATTCTTTATATTTCAAATTTTTGACTTGATTCTTGCCTTCCTCTAGACTGCTGTTAGGTCTCTATAATATATATATATTTTTAATTTCAGTCAGTGTATGTTTAATTTCTAGTTGGATCTTTTCTATCTCTAGTTGGTTCTTTTTCATCTCCCCTTGGGTCTAGCTAACTTTATCCAACTTTCTAGGATATTCTTGAAAAACCTTATAAGCGTGGTTTTGAACTCTTATGTCTAGTCATTTGTTTTCCTCCATTTCTTTTGTTTGTGATCCCTTCCCTTGTCTCAGCATTTTCACTATGCCGGGAGAACTTCTGTGTTGGATTCAGCCTTATGATACCAGACTTGCAAAACTGCAGAAGCCTCTCTGTTGAGCTTGGGATGGGTGGAGTCTAAGGGCTTAAGGGACCACCTTGCTTTCCAGGCGGCCCTGCCCTCCATGGCTCCTGAGTCTCATGTGACTGGGTAATTGCTAGAGTGGACCCTGTGTGAGCCTGTGCCCTCACAGTGCCTCTAGACTGCTGCCCCTCCAGCTCTCCTGTGCTCTGGGACAATATGAGTCTGGGTTCCCAGGGTTTCGCCTAAAACTGGGGTTTAGTGGAGTTAGAAGTGGCAGAGTTGGGAGGGTCTGTCTCATGCCCACAGGTGAAAGCCATTGGCACAATCAGCAGTTGGTCCTCTGCGCACAGTGCCATGCGCATCACCAGACTTCTGATCTTTTGCGACTCCCCTAAATTTCTGTGTAATTCTTCCTTTTCACAGTCCAAACTCCTCCCGTATGAGTTTTGGCTGGATCTGGGGTTTAGTGTCATAGGATAAGGCGTTCGATGCCATTGAGGGTCTCTGTCTCCCTCCCGCCAGATAAAGCCAGCCAATTTCTCTGGCACCCGCTCTCTCCACTCACGTGTCTCTGTACCTCAGCTTTTTGCAGCTCCTTTGGGTCTCTGTGAGCCCCTCTCTTTCCTTCTAGTTGTAGAATTTCCACTCAGCCAGCTTTCCTGTGGTTCTAGATGATGTCTGTTCTGTCTTTTAGTTGTAGTTTTGAAATTGTTGTGCGAGGCAGCAGTGTAGGTGTTTACCTATGCTGCCATCTTGGATTCTCCAATATAAACCTCTTGATGTGATGTAATACAAAAGGCTGATCCAGCCACTCCCTAATACAGGGATTATATAATATTAGTGGCCCAGTTTACGAAATTTCTACACATTAAAAAAGAATTAATTAGAAGAAATCTATACATATAAAAGCCTAACAACTGTTTCAACCAGTCGACTGAACAACTGAATGGCGACTGGTCACTATGATGACACTCTGACCATCAGGGGGCAGATTCTCAATGCAGAAGCTGCACTCCTGGTGATCAGTGTGCTCCCACAGCCAACCTCCCCCAGCCAGCCAACCTCCCTTAGGAGGTCCCTCCCCGTGGTGGACCAGCTGGGTGGTCAGTGAACTCTTACAGCCAACCTCTCACAGCTGGCCAACCTCCTGCAGTACTTACCCCTGGCTTGCTGGCCAGCCCTGATCACTGGACAACCTCTCACATTCCCTTCCTCCATCTGGTCTCTATCAGCCCCAGTGGTCCCTGATCACCAGCCAGGTGAAGGTACCCCACCTGTGCACAAATTTTTGCTTTGGGCCTCTAATATTTTAATATTGCTATTTGCCCTTTCACTATAATAGAAGTGTCAGAGATGAAAGAAATTAGTAAAATTTATATGAAAATCTTCCTCCAATCAGAGTCTGGGATGTTCCACAGGATATAGAATCAAGTCCCTGTCCACCCATGTGTGCTTTGAAATCATGCAAGACCCAGACCGGGCCAGCCCCACCCCCATTGTGCTAGATCCAGACCCAGCCAGCCCCAATCCCGTCAATCCCTGCTGTATGGGAAGGGCGTGGCCTCAGGTTGTCTGGCCCTACACTGGGGTGAGGGTGTGTCCTGAAGTCCCTTCAAGCCCCACGAGAAGGGGTTGCAGCCTCAGGTCCCCTGCCCAGCCCTGGGAGATGGGGTGCAGCCTCAGGTACCCTGACTCGGTGCCAGGAGAGGGGCTGTAGTCTGAGGTCCCTCATCAAACTCTGATGCCCCACTGAGGGCTTGAGGGCTCCTGTCAAGCCTAACCAGGCAGGGGCACAGCCTCGGGTCCCTGCCTATTGCTCTTTAAAGGTTCATTACAGGAACTTGGCCTCTGCTGTGGGTGCAGCCATCTTGTGTTATGGCATCCCTGCCTGCCATTTTCATTATGGTGTGATGATCAATTAGCATATTCCATCTTTATTAGATAGGATTGTAAAAAAAAAAAGCATATACACAGATTCTTAGTGAGATATATAGTTTGTCTGTTCCTTAAATCTAGCTGAACCAGTGACCAGTTTTCTCACTGTATGTCTACTTATTAATCACTCAGTCTAAATTTTATCAATGACAGAACAATAACCACAATTATCTTAGTGCTATGCTTAACTCAATAAATATAAACAGTCATTGTCACTGTTAATACACTACAATTCAGTAAAATTAATACAAAAATGTATGTTAACTAATAACTTCATATTTCATATATTAACAGTGCTAAAATTTTAGGATATATTTATTTTAAAAATTGACATTGATCTTATCTTATTGATTTCTTATTACTCTGTGGGTTTCTTGTTCCTATAATGCTTCTCATGTGTTAAGATATTGAATAAGCAGGTGGCAATATGTTCTCTAGTTTAATCCTCAGCAATGAAGATTCAATAAATTAGGCTTCATATATTTGGATATTTTACAGGTTTTGTTTCTTTTTCCTGAGGTAACCTGCTGTAGCTTTGAGACAAAACAAAGCTTAAAAAATCGCCAGAACCTGTTTGGCTCAGTGGATAGAGTGTTAGTCTGCAGACTGAAAGGTCCCAGGTTTGATTCTGGTCAAGGGCATGTACCTTGGTTGTGGGCACATCCCCAGTAGGGGACGTGCAAGAGGCAGCTGATCAATGTCTCTCTCTCTCATCGATGTTTCTAACTCTATCTCCCTCTCTTCCTTTCTGTAAAAAAAATCAATAAAATATATTTTTTTAAAAAAGCTAAAAAAATGAATGGCCCTTTTTGAAGGGTACATTTATCCGGTCACATCTCCCAGATTGAGGGTTATCACTTCCCTCAAAAAAATGGAGCCTATGCCTGGCCAATATGGATCAGTGTTTGAGCATTGACCCATGAACCAGGAGGTCATGTTTCGATTCGCAGTCAGCGCTGATCACCAGATTTTGGGCTCGATCCCCAGTGGGGGCCATGCAGGAGGCACTGATCAATGATTCTTTTTCATCACTGATGTTTCTATCTCTCTCTCCCTCTCCCTCTTTCTGAAATCAATAAAAAAATAGAGGAGAACATAATATATAAATAAATATTATCTGCATTCAAAATATTATTAGCCCAAGAGTGCCACCTAAATTAGACATAGACTGAATAGAAAAAAACAGTGAAATATATTAGAAAAAGACACTCTTAAAAACATAAGATTGAGACATTTTAAATAAAAGAAAATGAGAATGGGTATTTCTAGAAAATGCCACCAAATACATATGGTGTTTCTATCTGAATAATTTATATGCATATGTAAAATAGATACCAAACTTAGGATGGTGATCAGGTCAGGTGAAGAAGGACAGTTATGTAACCCGGAAGTAGTTACAGGCCAATCAGTTGAATAGTCACTATTTTCATTTTTAATTTGCAAACTTACTTTGTTTCCAAAGATTTGCTGGCATTTTAAAGTATAGATGACTCATAATACATCTAGAAACCCATTTTACTATTTATAAAGTGCAAAACCTTAATAGGAAAGGCTATAGAGTATGTAGGATCAATAAAATATTATGAAAACCTTTGGAGCCAGAAACTAGTACAGAGAGCACAAAGCACTATTAATTAACACTGAAAAGAAGTAAAAGTTTAGATGAATGTTTAAAATTACTAAAAACTACTTAGCTTGAACTGTGTTTATTACATTAGAGGACCTGAATTGATTTTCATTTACTTTTATTAAAGATGCTTTAAATTACTTCATTCTTTGTTAATCAAAAAATACAATTTCCTATATACATGAAATTTTACCTCATATCTTATTTTTTTTCTAATAAGGCATCTTAGAATTTTTATTTTAAATGCCACCTCTATAGTTATCCAGTGATGTAGTTACCCTTGCTTTTCAGAAAACCTTTTTGTGTCATTTTTTAAATTTGTTTTTGGTGTTTTTTTGGTTGTTATTATTATTATTATTATTATTATTTAGTTTTTAAAACGATTACATACAGAAAGTGATTTAAATCAATTACCTTTCTAATTTTTAATATGGCATAAAAAATCTCACTCATGAGAAATACAGATTTCCTCAGGAAAAAAAAAAGTAAAATATCCAAATATCTGAAGCCCATTCTATTGAATCTTAATAGCTGTAGACAGGTTCTCATAGTGAAGTCAAAGATACAAAGGCAAGCAAACATAGTCTTGAAAGTGCCTTTCAAGACTTTATTTGCATTCTGGTTTCCAACATTGCATTGGTCCGTAAACCAGTTACATGGCTGAACTTAATATCAAGTGATAGGGAAATAAATTCAATCACTCTATCAAAATTAATTTGAAAGTCACATATATGAAAGTCATTGGTACAGGAGAGGGTGAACTGGTAGAGATATTAATTTATTCAACCTACCACACCCTTTATGCTGTGATTCATATATAGAAATTTTTCCTACAGATATGCTTGGACATGGGTGGCATGACCTAGGTATAGTAATATTTAATAAAACATTTTTAAAACTGGAAACTAAAATATGTCAAGCTTGAAAAATGTCAAGTACCCATCAATAAGGGAAAAATTAAATAATTACAAAAATCTGCAAGGAATATTCTGTAGGTACTGAAACTTATTTACGTGACAAAAATACATTTACGTGGAAAAGCAATATACAAAATAGGGTACTGTACGCTACTATGTTTTTAAATATATCAAATATGCTTAGTTATCTCTGTAAAAATAGAAACCGGGCTAGATATGGTTGGCATTGGAGAGAAGAATAGGACTGAGAAACTGAAATGTTCATATAATCTTTCCATGTATAATGTGCTTTTCAATCTTTTTAAAATTCTGTACCATATACATATATTACCAGTTTACTTATTACCTATTTGTTCACATAACAACTTTGAGTTTTTATTTAATCCTCACTCGAGGATATTTTTCCATTGAATTTTAGGGAGCGTGGAAGAGAGAGAAATATCCATGTGAGAGAAACACATCGATTGGATGCCTCCTGCATACTGGCTGACCAGGGCCTGGTCTGGGGAGGAGCCTGCAACCATGGTACATGCTCTTGACAGGAATCAAACCCGGGACCCTTTAATTCACAGGCTGACTTTCTATCCATTTAGCCAAACGGTCTAGGGTATGAGTATTATTTTGTATCCCACGTCAGTAATAGAGTGAGCAACTATATAATATGTCCAGATAGAAAGATATTTGTAATATGTTTTCCAATATTCTAATTACTTTAGACTGAATTAAGACAAATTGTACTACATAGAAGGATATATTACCCGCGGCATATAAATATCATATAATTTATATGAATTGCCAACAGTTTTGTGTATCTAGCACTTAAGCTAATGAATATGTTTGTACAACTTCTCAATTACTTATGTAGGTAATTTTTCCTATATTTATTTTTGCTAATAAGATGACAACTCTCCTTAAAGAAAAAGAAAATGTTCTCTTACATGTCCTCTCTGATGTTGCTGGGAGTAAGAAGCAATATATATAGCACAACAGAAGTGAAACAAGATTAAAAGAGAACCGCCACAAATTTCCAGGATTCAGCACTATTGGACCATAAGCAAATTGTTTACTTATTTATTCATTTTCCTCAGTGTCAATCTCCATTCCTTGGGAAAACATAAATAAATAGGGAAAGTGTGTCTGTAGGCAATATTTGTTTAAATATTTCTATGATAGTTCAAATATTCAATAGTAATATATTCCAAAATTTATTAAACCCTGAAACTTGTTTATTTTGACTTATTCTGATTTATTGTTTCACATTAGTAAATATACTATGTCTTAAACTCTCTTCAATAAGATACAACACATTTTTTCTACTTAAAAAAAAGATGATAGGTAATGCATTTTTTACGCCCTAATGGTTTTATCAATTTCTATTAATTGCTTTATATTTTAATATGCAAACAATAAAATTCAGTGAAAATGAAACACGTCTGAGTTTTTTAAGGCTGATCTCTTTCTATTTGTAAGACAGATGGCAATATTTCTAAAGTTATAAATTCAAATTATAGTGTATGTACCAGTGGGTATTTATATGCATAATTTCAGATATTTTTGACTACTTATTTTTCATAAATATGTAAATATTTTGTTTCATCTTTGGGGACAAAATCAGTGTATTACATCCAAATAATCTAAAGGGAACAAATATCTATTGAACTTGGTTCCAGAATTTATAATGAGTATAACTTGCCAACATAAATGACTTTCAGGAGCTGACTTTTCAAAGTGAATATCATACTCCAAAGAGAAACTGCTATAATTAGTGTTAGAAGTTAAAGATACTGGATATTGACTTTAAAATGGAAAAATAGAGAAAACCATATTTAAGGGAAAAGAGTTAAGGGAATAAATTATTTTTTTTTAAAGCACCTTCAAGTAAATAAAAACATCCTTATATAATAAAAGGGTAATATGCAAATTGACTGAACAACCAGTTACTCTGATGTACACTGACCACTAGAGGGCAGGCGCTCAATGCAGGAGCTACCCCGGCCCACAGGCCAACCTCTTGGTCCTTCTCCTGGCCAGCAGGCTCTGATCACTGATGGCATATGGGGAATGGGATTGGGTGGCGGTGGGGCAGGGCCAGCAAATGGGCAGGAACAGCCAACCTCTCAGTCCCACCTCCCCACCCCCTGGCTGGATGGCATTCTTTCCTACAGCCAAGACACAGGCCTGCCCATAGCTGCAGACAGCTGCTCCTCACTCCTCCCCCCTGCTCCCTGAATGGGAGGGAGAAATCATCAGCAAAGTAGCAGGCATTGGTTAGGTGGGTTGTTGAGGAACCTGACTCCTGGCACTGCTGAAATCTAATCCTGTTCAGTATTCCATGTTCTCTGCCTAAAGTACCTGATCTTCCCTCCTCAGTGGTGATGCAATCTGAAATCTAAAGGGACTTTTTTGTGGGATGGGTGGTCATCCCTCAGGACCCTGCAAGTAGAATTCTCCAGTGAATACATGCAGTGGATGTTCAGGGGTCACCAGAATGAGCCTGGTAGTGTCACTGGCCCCCTTGAACTCTCTCGGGCATTGACCCCATATCCCATCCCTCACCTGAAGGAAATTCCACACAAAAGCACCTCCCATAAACCAGCCCCCTCCAGGGAGATCACAGACTCCTACCCAGGCTCAAAGTATATCCTGAGCTGGGCCCATGTTGGAAACCAAATATTGTTCTCACTAAATGGATGTAAACAGGAAGCCAGAAGGCTGGTCAACCTTAACTGCTCTGAAAGGTCAGAGCTGATTACTCACTGTTTAATTTAAACATTATTGGTTGAAGCAACCTGTATATGTTTGTTTCATGTTAATTTCTGTTTTTGTTATTTCCTGCATAAAGGCTAGGGGTGTGTCCCAAAGTTTTAATAAAAGGGAGAAAAAGGCCAGAGCAAGTGGTAGTCCTTTCCACTAGAGGAAGGCTCCCGCCTGGCCCCCCAGTATCACCAAATTAATGTTTTCTAGTCTCTCAATTCATTTGCGTGTGGCCTCCTTCAGAACCCGAACCCTGACCCGGGAAACCTGAACCACGCGGGACATGGAAAGAGGTTCCCACAGGCCCACCTTGGATGCAAGATGGCAAACGGGGAACCAGAGGGTGGTAGGTGGTGGGGGGCAGGACTGGCTGCCAGCAGTTGGGGAAGATGTTCCTGAGCACAGGGCAGGCCTGCGGACCATACTGGTGTATGGATTTCATGCGCCAGGCTTCTAGTCTATACATGTAAAAGGCTAATATGCAAAGTGTTCCTGCGGGAGTTTGGGAGACTGGGAGTTCCATCCTATGCTATGATGTGCACTGACTACCAGGGGGTGCCACAAAATAAAGGAAGGCCCTGACCGGCAGCCTGCAGCCAGGGAAGGGACGCTGTGGCTGGCAGTCGGAAGGCCCCTATCTGTCCTGATTGCCATCCAGGCCTAGGGACCCTACCTGTCCACAGATCTCATGTATTGGACCTCTACTACAAAAATAAGATTAGAAAAGTTATTCTGAGTATCAAAGTATGATTTCTTTTTTTGTTCCTTAAGAGTGTAACTTAAAAAATCGTTTTAATTAAAGCTTTAACTGAAATTGACCTTTTCAACACTACTTAATTTATGTGGAAAGAGAGTTCAGAGGTAGGCCAAATCAAAGATTTTATTAGAAGCTAATGATGTGCATTCATATATGTCCCTATAAATCAATTATATTATTCTAGCGGCCCACTGCACAAAATTATATACTAGAGGCCTGGTGTCCCTCAGT
>PVJN01001574.1:0-137502 GCA_004026805.1 Lasiurus borealis
ACTCTGTCACAAAGATGGTGGCACCCATAGCTACAAGATGGTGGCACCCAGTCCTCTCAGCCCTGCCAGAGTCCCCCAATCCTGAGGGAGGCGGCTGCTGAGAGTGGGCAGTATGAGCAGCTTGGCACAATGCTTGCTTTGTCACTGTGGCAATGTGGCATGCATTCCACCCTGGCCGTGGAGGGCCTCTGGCCAGGCCAAGGGCATGGATGGGCCTCTGGGCCATGAAGAACCTCTGTCCAAGTCCCACAGAGAGCTACTGGTGCAGGAATTCATGTGTAGGGCTACTAGTATATATATATATATATATATATATATATATATATATATATATATATATATATCCTATATAATAAGAGAAGAATATGCTAATTATCCATATGCCTTGAGGCATAATGACCAACTGCATAAGGATCAGATCATGGAGCTACAGAAGGGGGTAAGGCAGCAAGCTATAAGTGGGGGTAGGAGGGAGGAGATCGGGGGAGCTCCTGGAGGGTGGAAAGCTCCAAGAGGGTGGAGAGCTCCAGGAGGGCAGAGCAGTAGGCGAAGAGCAGCAGAGAGCTACCAGCAGTGGTGGGTGGATGGCTAGCTGAGACAAACAGCAGCAAGCTATTCACACACAGATTCGTGTGCAGGGATACTAATATATACACTGAGTGACCAGATTATTATGATCTCTGAACACATAATAATCTGGCCACTCAGTGTATATCCTATATAATAAAGGCTAATATGCAAATTGTTCCCTCGACCAGGAGTTTGATCAGCAGGCCGGCCGGCAGGCCAACAGCCCATGTGTCCTCTACCTGGCCAGTCTGGCTGGACCCCATCCATGCATGAATTCATGCACCAGATTATTATGATCTCTGAATGGATAATAATCTTCCACTCAGTGTATATATATGCTTTCAGAGATCATAATAGAGGCCCAGTGCATGAAATTTGTGTATTGGGGTGGGGGTTCCCTCAGCCCAGCCTGCACCCTCTCCAATCAGGGACCTCTCAGGATCGGGATTGGGCCTAAACTGGCAGTCAGATATCCCTCTCACAATCCTGGATGGCTGGCTCCTAATCACTCACCTGACTGCCTGCTTTGTTGCCCCTAATTGCCCCTCCACCCCCGCCGGCCTGATTGCCCCTCACTGCCTCTGCATGCCAGTCTGATTACCCTTAACTGCCGCCCCCCCCATTCATGGCCAGGTCACTCCTAACTGCCAGCTCCCTGCCATCCTGGTTGCTCCTAACTGCCCCTTCCTGCTAGCCTGGTCACCCCAACTGTCCCCCTGATGGCTTGGTTGTCCCCAACTGACCCCGTTCTGGCCTGCTTGCCCCTCATGACACCCCCCCACTGGCCTGGTTGCCCCACACAGCCTACTATTCAGTTGTTTGGCCATCCCTCACTACCCCTGTTGCTGGCCTTGTTTCCCCACGCAGCCTGCTTGTTCAGTTGTTTGGTTGTCCCTCACTAACCCCCTTGCTGGTCTGGTCATAGGAAGCCATCTTGTGAGGCCATGGGGGTTAATTTGCATATTACCTTTTTATTATATAGGATAATTTCTACTCATTCACTCCTTTTTTACTTCTCAAAACCTAGCTTTTGCCCTCACCATTCCAGGAAAATTATTTGTTCAAAGGTCTCTAACCTAACTTTCTTTCACTTCTTCATTTTCTACCATATTTGATTTCTCAGGTTACTCTGAAATATCTTTCTTGTTTTTCAAAACATGGTACAGCTTGGTTCTCCTCCCATATCTCTGATCTTGTTTTTCATTGCACATGCTGGTTCCTTCCTTTCCCCTATCCTCTAAATATAGGGCTCTCCCTGATTCTCTCCTTGGACTTCTCCATTCTCTTCCTTGAATAATCTCATCAGGGATCAACTTCATACCACTGATAACCACCTATCCCAGTCTCAACTTTCCCCTCCAAATTTCTATTCAGTTGCCTGGTATCTCTACATGACCCACCAGTGCTTGCTTCCTTTCTAAGAAATTTCTATGACAGACATACTATAAATAACTTGTATTTTACTTCATATTGTCCTGGTCTTTTTCAAAATGAGAGAATATATGCTGAGAGTGTACAATAGGTTACATCAGAGTGGTTCTTTCCATTTCTCTATAAATACACAAAGTAGTGATTTTTCTTTCTAAATTAAATCTGTTTGACAAGATATACGGGCAGTTAAGCAGATAAAAAACGAATTTCCTTCCAGGAGTCCTTGCACCTTTCAGATATTTGTGAGCTGTTGTCATGCTCCTCCCCACTCCTTTTAGACATATGTATGTCTTTAATCATAGTTAATAAATCAGTCCTTGCATTCTCTTAATGGTTTTTCTTGCTGTTGTCTGAACTCCATCCAATTGGCTTATATATATTTTTAGTAATGAGCAAACCAAAACCAAACCTAATTTAATAATTCAGTGGTGATTATTTTTATAAATAAGTTCCAAGTATGATATTACAAAAGCAATTGGGATTCTGTAAAACACTTTAAAAGTTACAAAAAACAAAAACTAAAGAAAACAAAAGGAAAGAGTGAGAGATAGTAATGGCTTTTACGAACATTGGACCTCTATGAAAGTTATAGAAATTCCCCTTTCCTTCATTGTTACTTGGTAGGCTTTGTTTGTTACTACTCGTGTTTTTTCCAGGTATTTTACTTTTAGCACATGAAAACTTTCTGTTATCATTCTAAACTATCTTCTTGGACAGGGTCCTGTTAGCACTGGATTAATTCCTCAAGTGCTTCATACCTGCCATCCAAAATCACCAAATATCATTCACTTCAGGCCATTCAACATTGGAGGCCACTCACTTCAAGTCAACTTTCTACTTCTAGTAACCCTATTCCCACCATTTCTCTGAAAAGAAAAGATGAACCATATCCCATGGTCTAGCTACCTTGCCACACGAATCTACTATCAAAAACTGCTGCTTGTTCATTGGCTCATTCTGGTGCCAGCCTCAACTTTCCTCTATCAGTTTTCCCACAGTGGGTAAAAAGCCATGTCATGCTGATAATGTTCAAAATATGATAATCATTCATTCAAATTTTAACTTAAAAATTACACTTTTATTTTTTTTAAAGATAATTCATCATCAATTTTAGGACTTTCTTGAAATATTTATACTTGAGTCCAAGAAACAAAAATGTTTTTGCAGTATAATCTTGGTGACTTTTAGCTAAGGCAGAGTCTGAAAGAATATATGCACCTCTATGTTCATAGCATACAATTTACAATAGCTAAGATTTGGAAACAGCCTAGGTGCCAATGGATGAGCAGAATGGATTAAAAAACTGTAGTACATCTATGTGGTACAACAATGGAATACTATGCAGCTGTAAAAAACAAAGAACTATTACCATTTGCAATAGCATGGTTGGAACTAGAGAGCATTATGCTGAGCAAAATAATCCAATCAGAGAAATATAAGTATCACATGATCTCACTCATATGTGGAATCTAATGAACAACATAAACTGATGAAAAAAAATAGAACCAGAGACATAGAAACATCCAACAGACTGTCAAACTCCAGAGGGAAAGCAGGGGAGTGTGGTGGTGGGAGGAAGAGAACCACCAATGAACTCCAATGCATACATACTTATATAATCTATAGACACAGACAACAGGGTGATGAAGGCAGGGATGGGAATGGGTTGGGAGAGGTTAATGAGGTTAAAGAGGACATATGTAGTACTTTCAACAATATTAAAAAAAAACAGAGACAGAGAAACATTGATCAGAATGTTAAACCTCAGGGAGGGTAGGAGACGGTGGAGGTAAGGAGGAGAAATCAACCAAAGGATTATAAGCATACATAAAGCCTAATCAATGCACACAAACAACAGAGGGGTAAGGACATGAATGGGAGAGGTAGGAGGTAATGGAGGAATAAGGACACATATGTAATACCTTAATCAATAAAGAACTTAAAACAAAAAATAAAAAACAAAAAGCAAGGAGTAGTTGAATAAATGAGACTGGAACCAAACTGCCTGCATTTGAATCCCAGCTCCACTATCTGTGTAATTTATGTGAGATGCTTAATAGTTTCATGCCTCAGTTTTTATAACAATAAAATGGAAATATTAATAATAATCTATTCCAAGGGCTGTGATAAATAAGTTTTGACAAGTAAAACACTATTATTTTATAATGAACAAATCAAACCTAACTGTAATATTAAGTAGTTCCAAGTACCTCTGAAGAACTGCCTGTCCTCAAGCTAAATGACAAACAGGCTATCCAGTCCAATCCAGTCCCATCCAGTCCATCAACATAAATGGTCTTTGCCTCAGGACATTGATGTCTAGCTGGATTTTAAAAGTATGTACACCCAGAAACAAAGATGACAATCACAGGCCAGTATACAGTATTTGTTTTATATAAAGTTTGTATAAAGTTTGAAATTATTAATCACTAGAGACTTTCAAATCCTTCAATCTTGAATCTAGATTATTCTTCTTAACCTGATTGGAAGAGTGCGCTGAACTGCTCACACATTGAGTAATCAGTAACTGCTTTTACTCCAGGTTATCATCCTATCTAATAAAAAAGTAATATGCAAATTGACCATCGCCCCAACATACAAGATGGCCGCCCCCATGTGGTCAGAGATGGCTGCTTCCATGTGGACACAAGATGGCCGGCAGGAAAGGGCAGTTGTGGGTGATCAGGCCAGCAGGGGAAGGCAGTTGTGGGCAATTAGGCCAGCAGGTGATGGCAGTTGGGGGTAACCAGGCCTGCAAGGGAGGGCAGTTAGAGGTGACAAGGGTCACAGAGGAGGGCAGCTGGAGGAGACCAGACCTACAGGGAGGTCAGTTAGGAGTGACTGGGCTGTCAGGGAAGGGAAGTTGGAAGAGACTAGGCCTGCAGGGGAGAGGAGTTGGGGGCAATCAGGCCTGCAGAGTAGGCAATTGTGGGGGGGACTCAGACCTGAAGGGAAGGGCAGTTGGGGGGGACCAGGCCTTCAGGGGAGGATAGTTGGGGGTGAGCAGGCCTATAGGGAGGATAATTAGGGATGACCAGGCTGGCAGGGAGGGCAGTTAGGAGCAATCGGGCTGGCAGGGGAGCAGTTGAATGCTGATTAGGTTGGCAGGGGAGTAATTAGGGGGTAATCAGGCTGGCAGGCAGAAGCAGTTAGGGGCAATCAGGCAGGCTGGCAAGCAGTTGGAAGCCAGCAGCAGTCCTGGATTGTGAGAGGGATGTCCGAGATTAGAGAGGGTGCAGACTGGGCTGAGGGACACACACACACACACACACACACACACACACACACTGTGCACCAAATTCTAGTAGATTATATTCTCTTTGGGACCTGCCTCTGAGCAGAATAAGATGTAACATAAAACCTTAAAATACTTAGGTGTTTGGACTAAGCTATCTATCAAACAATCGATATATCCATCTATCGGTCATATTTCCATTTATGATAGGTATTTCTTGTATTTTAAATAGCAAGCACATAAATCAAAATTCTAAAAGTATATATAACCGTATTTGTTAAAATATTTTATTGGCAACACTGCTATACACCTTTGTATGAGAAAAAAGTTTTCTGTAATCTTTAAGTTTCATATTAACTACATTAAAAGAAGAAAATGCATTTCCAGCATAATTCCAACTTCAAGTAGAGAAAAAAACGCATTAAGAGTATTTCAAACCAGACTGATTTGATAAAACTTAGTTGAAAGAAAAAGATCCTTGGCTTTCAGTACCTGTCTACCATTGTGAATTAAGCACCAGCTTCATTTTAAAATGTCAATAGCTACTTTTAAATCTGTAACTATATGTCTCCAAACATTCAATCTCAAAGATACTAATTTCTCCATGACCAGTACAAACCCTTTGTGGCAGACCTTGTCACTGTCCTCAGTACACAGGACAGACTGGAGCTTACAGAGGAATGTGGTCTTCCGAGTTAGTTTGACTTTGATAGTTACTTAACTTTCCCTCCTTTAAGTTCATTTTAACACTCTATTTTATGTAGCTTTCACTGTAAGCTACCTCAAAGCCTTCATTTTCAGAGAAAGGTATAAGTAAATAGATTTTAAAAATAAAAAAGGAGAAATCCAAGATGGTGGCATAAGTAAACACCTACACTGCTGCCTCGCACAACAATTTCAAAACTACAACTAAAAGACAGAATGGACATCATCCAGAACCACAGGAAACTGGCTGAGTGGAAATTCTACAACTAGAAGGAAAGAGAGGGGCTCATGGAGACCCAGAGGAGCTGCAAAAAATTGAGGTACGGAGACACATGCAAAGAGAGAGCAGGTGCTGGAGTACCTTGCTGGCTTTCTCTGGCAGGAGGGAGATGGAAACTCCCAACTTCAATGAACTCCTTATCCTACAGCACTGATCCCCAGGTCCAGCCAAAACTCATATGGGGGGAGTTTGAACAGTGAAAAGGGAGAAGTGCATGGAAATATAGGGGAGCCGCAAAAGGGCAGAAGTCTGGTGGCACGCACAGAACTGCGCACAGAAAACCGACTGCTGATTATGCTGCTGGCTTTCACGAGTGGGCAGGAGACAGAGCCTCCCAACTGAGCCACTTCTAACTTCACTAAACCCCAGTTTTGGGCAAAACCCTGGGGACCCAGACTCACATGGTTCTGGAGCATAGGGGAGCTGGAAAGGCAGTGGTCCAGAGGCACTGCGTGCGCACACAGGGAATGCTCCAGCTATATTACCCAAAGTCATGTGAGACCCAGTGGCTGTGAAGGGCGAGGCCGACTGGAAGGCAAGATGGTCCATTAAGCCCTGAGACTCCACCCCTCCCAAGCTCAACAGAGAGGCTTTTGTAGTTTTGCAAGTCTTGTATCATAAGGCTGAATTCAACACAAAGTTCTCCCAGCATAGTGAAAATGGGGAGACAAAGGAAGAGATCCCAACCAAAGAAATGGAAGAAAACAAACGAATGGATATAGAGTTCAAAACCATGATTATAAGGTTTTTCAAGAATATCCTAGAAAAGATGGATAAATTTAGTGAAATCCAAGAGGAGATGAAAAAGGACCAACTAGAGATGAAAAAAGACCAACTAGAGATGAAAAAGGACCAACTAAAAATTAAATATACACTGACTGAAATAAAAAAAATATTATACAGAGATCTAACGGCAGACCAGAAGAAGGCAAGAATCAAGTAAAAAATTTGAAATATAAAGAATCAGAAAACACTCAAATGGAAAAGCAAGAAGAAAAAAGAATCCAAAAATGTGAAGATATTATAAGGAGCCTCTGGGACAGCTTCAAGTGTATCAACATCAGAATTGTGGGGGTGCCAGAAGAAGAGAGAGCAAGATACTGAAAACCTATTTGAAAAAATAATGACTGAAAACTTCCCACATCTGGTGAAAGAAATAGACTTACAAGCCCAGGAAGCACACAGAATCCCATATAAAAAGAATCCAAAGAGGACTACACCAAGACACATCATAATTAAAATACCAAGAGCAAAAGACAAAGAGAGAATATTAAAAGCAGCAAGAGAAAAACAGTTCATTACCTACAATGGAGCACCCATATGATTGTCAGCTGATTTCTCAACAGAAACAATGCAGGCCAGATGGGAGTGGCAAGAAATATTCAATGTGATGATTAGCAAGAATTACAACCAAGAATACTCTATCCAGCAAAGCTATCATTCAGAATTGAAGGGCAGATAAAGAGCTTCACAGATAAGAAAAAGCTAAAGGAGTTCATCAACTCAAAACCAGTATTCTATGAAATGCTGAAAGGTACTCTTTAAGAAAAGGAAGAAGAAAAAGGTAAAAGATAAAAAATTATGAACAACAAATACATATCTATCAACAAGTGAATCTAAAAATTAACTGAATTAGCAATTTGGAAACAGCCTAGGTGCCTGTCAGCAGATAAGTGGATCAGAAAACTGTGGTACATCTACACAATAGAATTCTATGCTGCCATTAAAAAGAAGGAATTCTTACCATTTGCAGCAACCTGCTTGGAACTGGAGAGCCTTATTCTTAGTGAAATAAGCCAGTCAATGAAGGAGAAGCATCACATGATCTCACTCATTTGTGGATAATAAAGAACATTATAAACTGATGAACAAAAGGATAGATATAGAGGCAGTAAAGCTTCAAACAGTCTGTGAAATTACAGCAGGAAGATTAAAGTTAGGTGAGGTAGGTAAGAGATCAATCAAAGGACTTGTATGCATGCATATAAGCATAACCAATGAACATAGATACTGGGGGGTTGGGTTATGCCTGGGAGGGAGGGGGGGCAATGAGGAGATATGTATAAAAATTAATAAAAAATAAATAAATAAAAATAAATAAAAATTAAGTGAATTAAAAATGTGATCAACAGAATAAACTGGTGAATGTAATAGAATCAGTAGCACAGAAAGGGAGTGGACTGATAATTCTCAGGGAAAGGGGTGGGGGGGATGCAGGGAGAGACTGGACAAAAATCATACACCTAAGGATGAGGTCAATTGGGGGGGAGGTAAAGGTAGAAGGAGGGGTGGGAGCCAAGTGGAGGGGAGCTATGGAGGGGAAAAAAGAGAAACAAATGTAATAATATGAATAATAAAGATTTCATTTAAAAATAAAAATAAAAAAGGACTCAAACCCAGGCCTTCTGATTCCAAATTCCAAGGACAGGATGATAGTTGAAAATATATCATTGTCCTTTATTTATCTACTAGAGGCCTGGTGCATGAAATTCATGCATGGGGGGTTGGTGTCCTTCAGCCCAGCCTGCTCCATGTAGGATCAGGCCTAAACGGGTAGTCAGACATCCCTTTCACAATCCAGGATTGCTGGCTCCCAACTGCTTGCCTGCCTGCCTTCCTGATTGCCCTTATGGCTTCTGTCTACCAGCCTGATCACCCTCTAACTACTCCCTTGTCAGCCTGATGCCTAACTGCTCCCCTGTGGTCCTGGACATCCCTAACTGCCCTCCCCTATGGGCCTGGTCATCCCTAATTGCCCTCTCCTGCCGGCCTGGTCACCCCTAACTGTCCTGCCTTGCAGGCCTGGGTTCCTCCCTCCCCAACTGCCCTTCCCTGCTGGCCTGATCATCCACAACTGCCCTACCTTGCAGGCCTGGTCCCTGCCAACTGCCCTCCCCTGCAGGCCATCTTGTGGTGGCCATCTGTGTCCACATGAGGGCAGTCATCTTGTGTGTTGAAGTGATGGTCAATCTGCATATTACTCTTTTATTAGATAGGATTTATCTATGTACTAGATGCCTGGTACACGAAATTCATGCTGAGGGAGGGTATCCCTCACTCCAGCCTCTCCAATGTGGAATCCCTCTCATATACAGGACTGCTGGCTCCTAACAGCTCACCTGCCTGATTGCCCCCAACTGCCCTCCCCTGATGACATGATCACCCCAACTGCCCTCCCCTGCTGTGATCTACCTCCTCTTCCAGGACCGACCTCCTCCACACCATGAAGAGCCATGGGACCCCCAGGTCTTATTGTGTGGAGAGGCCGGAAGGCCCCACCTCCACTGTGTACATAGCCATTTTGTGATGGCCACCTTGTGACAACCTTAGGGTGTGATGCCACCTCAGCTATTATTAGTATAGATTTATTTTTAGCAATGTCTCCCATTTTCCCCTCCTTTGGTCACAGTTCTTTAGAGATAAATTCACCAATAAACATCCTTTGATTTTATAATGCTTGCATTTTAATTAGGAATGGTCATTAAAGATACCCTAATTATTAGGCATTGAGAGATTTCAAAACCTTAGACACTGAGATATTTAAGAAACACTATTTTATCCCTTGTGGTAGCAATACACAGGGTATGTTTACGGATATTAGGTAAAGTTTAGAAAGAAAACATTCAAAATTTCTTTTAGCACTATTTTCCTGCTTCAACTGATACTATTCCTCTCTGGATATATTTGCTACTGATCAGTTTTCAAAAGTACAATAAAGTTGCTTTTTTCCTGAAGTTGATTTTACCTAGTTGCCTTCTTTATAGAACTTAATTTTTTATACAACCAGTTTAATGTTTTCTTAGGAAAATGATTTAAGCTAACTTAACCTATCTGTAAAAGTTATAGGCAGCTTGTAAATGTGTTTGACAGTTTTATAGATTCAGTGACTTGGAATCAATTTAATATTGATAGTTGTATACATATTTATACATGCATTCTAAAATGTTTGTCAATTTACACTTCATATTTTTAAAAAGCTTATAATTTTAAATTTGCTTCCCCAGAACCTTTTGTAGAAAGCTTGGCTTCCTTCATTGCCAGGGGGAAGGAATGCATACAT
Source organism: Lasiurus borealis (assembly GCA_004026805.1). Classification (NCBI taxonomy): domain Eukaryota; kingdom Metazoa; phylum Chordata; class Mammalia; order Chiroptera; family Vespertilionidae; genus Lasiurus; species Lasiurus borealis. The sequence goes on from PVJN01001574.1 coordinate 10,282, forward strand.
AGACCTGTTGTATTGGTTTTGATAATAATTTTCAGTATCATCCATTATGAATTTAAAATTTAAAAAGATCTAGTTGAGGTTTTAAACTTCAGCTTGTTTTCCCCCTTTCCTATGACTGAAACATTTGTAGAGTTTGCCATGTTGAAGTGTCTAGCTTTACAAGTAGGCGTGTTTCTAAAAAAAAATGTGTAGGAATATGTTTTGGTAAAGAAAATCATGAATTAAATGTGATGTTTGAGAGAATACAGAATTGTTATCTTGGGGGGAAGACTACTTTTGAAATATTAACATTTTGTCACTAACTTTTTAAGAATTATAAATTTTAAGAATTGATTTCAGATTTTCATAAAGTGAAAATTTACGTAACCAATGGGTAAAGACTTTAGCTGATAAGTAGCTTTTATTACAGGAACTCTCTGGCCATATTCAAACTCTGACCAGGAAAAAACAGTCATTCTATTACTGTGTCTAAGAAGTATGTTAGTTAGTGATGAAGTACCCCATGTACATGGAGAAGTTGAATTGAGTGAAGTCCTCAGGACCTGAGCTCAGCTCTTACAACTTTAAAGCAATAGATTTTTTTTTTTTTTAAAAGCAATAAAGCAATAAATTCTTTTTTTTTTTTTTTTCAGCAATAGATTTTTGAGGAGAACTGAAACTATTGGACCCTGGTAACCTGGTAAGTTCACTCAGACCTTACCAGTAAAATCCACACAAAATGATTGAGCTTTTGATCAGATCCCAAATACATGTAAGGCAACTGCTTCAAACTGTTCCAGGATGCAGATTAGGCATCTATTATTTTTGCTAGGTTTCCCAGTCAGATTTTACACTGCAGTTTCTTTCAACAATCCAATGATCTTAAACACAATTCCCCACCTAGCTAGAAAATGATACTTATAAACTAAACTCGGCTGAAACTGGTGGAGAGTGAAGGATTCAGTCTTGGTTGCATTCAAAACCACTCTCATTTCCATGATGAAATCACTTCTGTTGAGAGTTCCCTATTCTCAGGGCCCTTCCTTTTGCTCCGGGCCTGAGGAAGGCTTCTTACTCTTTGCCATCATCTTGGCTGCACTCTCATTTCATGACCTTGGAGTTAATCCTCCTTTTTTTCCTATTAGCGAGTGTAAGCAGGCCGACTTCAAACAGACTGCAGTAGGTCACGAGGTTTAATGGGCACCAAGATAATCACCTAAATCACATTTCTAGGCCTGATGGGCTGGACAAACGCAGAGGGTGACTTTACCAGCATATTCGCTGTTAATCAGCAAGGTTGGGAGGTCTGGGAAGAGAGCTGCCTTTGCCTTCCTCCCTGAGGGGCTGGGGCAGATGGACTGATTAGCGAAGGCAGCTGCATTGACTTTCTTCTACAAAATGTGTCGTGTCCCAAAAGGACATGAAAGTCAAATGTGGCCACAGCTCAAACACCGGACACACTCTTTTCATCTCTGCGGAATGACTTGCCCTCTACTTGTTGGGCACAACAGTTGTCCCTGATTTTCACGATCTGTTAACACTTAGGAATGTTTACGTTCAAGAACTGTCTTCTACATTTATTTCTTGTAGCATCTAGGAACATGCCATAGCACATTATATATTTTTGTGTGTTATTATCTGAATCTTAACTTTAAAAGGAAGAAGAAACATGGAATTACTCTAAGATCAAAGGAACTAAAATAATTTCACCTTTAAAATTCAGACCAGCATCCTTTGCAACTGGCAGAGGGAATATCATCCGGAGTTGTTTTTGCAATCCAGGCTCATCCAATTTGGTTACATGCTTCAGCTTGTTATCAAAGAAAACAGCAGCTTTACCTCTGCTAAGACTGGCCTTAGAATAAGTACAACTGAAACCCCGAAAAAGAATGAATTGCAATCATTTAACTTAATCGATATGTCTAATATATAATGAATATTATGTAGTGTCTCTCATCTCTACACTCCATAATTTACAAAAAGCTTTTACTCGCATTATCATTTTATTCTTAATAAAAAGATAGTAAAGTAGGTCATAGTAATTTCCTAAGAAGTGGCATCTCAGTGTCACTGAGGCAGTAGTAATGGAGTCAGCACTAAAATCCAGGTTTTCTGGTGACACACTCAATCCTGTGTATTACTGAATAACATTTTGCACAACCTGGTCATCTGGCGGAATAACTAGTGGTTTTAAAAAAATGCCATTCATCCAAGAAAGCCCTATTGGCAGAGCGGCTAAGTAAATTGTTTTTACTAAATTATCATCTAATGTTAAAAAAAAATCAAATATACTCAATTTATTTAATAAGAAGGCTGTTGATTTGGAAAAATAACCACATACATTATAATGTTTCTAAAACCCTGGATGACTATTAATAGCATGGAGTTTATAAAAGCCACAAATACATGAAATCATATTTTAGTTTAATACTGAAGAGAACATATAGAAATTTATAGATAAATATACTGAAAATGTTTTAAGTTAAAGCCAAAATTTTTTTAGATGTTTAATTTTTATAAATTCCAACCTTAAAATATTTTAAGGTTTTATGAATTGTAAAAAAAAAAAGGAAGAAGAAAAAATAATAATTTGGAAACTTTAGATTCAATGGCGGTTAATCCTACAGAGGACTAAAGTGGGAAGTTGATTTATTGTAAATTCTGTGTGAGGTCTCTGGGGATGGGACAGAAGGGAATTACAGTGTGGAGGAGATTAATTACTAAGAAAGGGACTTTTTAATGTTGTAAGAATTGGTCAAATGATTACTGAACGTATTGGTGTTTTTTTTTTTTCTTTATAACTGAGTAGAAATGGGGAAGAGATGATTTTAGTATTTTCATCTAGCATGTCACCAAACATGAATCTGGTCCATTTTTGAGCACAGTCTTTATTTTTATAACTGGTCCATTTAGAAGTTTCCAATTTTTAAAGTTTGACAAAAAGAAGTCAAACAAAAAATAGATACAAAGAAACAAAAATAACAGGAAAAAAATGCTTATTGGATTCTTAAATGAAGTTTCTTTACAACATACACTACTTTGTTTGGCATCTTTTACCTATTTTGGTGTTTTTCCTTTTGTCTTCAAAGATTTTAATTATATTTAACAACAACAACAACAAAAACTACAGTAAACAAAAAAACCCCAAAAATACCATAATAACTTATGTTACCAAAATAGTCATTTAACTACTCAATCCAATGTCAAATGTTACATAAGCAAAACATAAATGCTTTTGATAATTTTGGATATTTTGAGAAAAACATTAGAAAAACATGATTGTTCAGAATCATTTAGAAGAGAAGTTGGAAAATTATAAGAATGAAGAAAAATACATTTGTGTCATAAAGAAACTAATGGTAAATAAAGAATTGAAAGTCAAGTTATAGAAAAAAACCACAGTCTAGAAAATGTGGAATCTGGAAAAGGGAATGTGGCGGCAGGAAGGATGGTGCCAAGAGTGGCATCCAGACTGATAGTTCTCATGGTATCACACTATCTTCTTCTCCTTCTCTTGATCCTGTCTATGTTCTGCTTCTTTACTCTTCCCCCAGTAGCTCAATTCTGTAAGTTACCAGATATGTTTTGAATTAGTTTCTTTTCTACTTGGATTTGTCAAACTTGATTTCTATTTCTTGCACCAAACAACTTTGACTAATAAAACAGGCATGATGGAAGGAAGTCAGGAGGGGGGAAGAAATAATTAATTTGACATTAAATATATTGAATATGACAGATAGGTTGTCTAAGTAAAAGTGGGCCAGATGCATTTGGAGGAGTAGATGGAGTTCATGAAGAGGGTTGAGACTAAAAACAAGTATTTTGCAACCATCTTTAGATTTAAAGCCCTAGGACTACAAGAAGTACTCACAGAAGATGAACCATATATGGAATTTGTTCTTTGTTTCCTAGCACCTACCTCTCTTAAAAAGAGTATTCCTAAATTTCTTTGGTAATTGATTTTTTTAAAATGTATTTTATTGTTTAAAGTTATAGAGATGTATCCTTCTTTTTCCCCATTGACTCATTCTAGTCCACCCCTCCTCCTACCCCAGGCCTTCACCAGACTATTGTCTATGTCCAAGATATATATATATAATGTATATAAGTTCTTTGGTTAATCTCTTTCCATCACCACCTTCCCTCTGAGATTCATCAGTCAGTTCCATGTTTCTATGTCTTTGTATCTATTTTGTTCATTAGTTTATTTTGTTCTTGTCCATAGCTAGCTATAAGCTTTGGGGAATTGACTTCTTACTGGTTCTAGAGAGAGAGCTCACTGACTTAAGTCAATCAATCCCATCTAATAAAAGGATAGTATGCAAATTAACTGTCACTCCAAAGATGGTGGCACCCAGTCCCCTCAGCATTGCTGGAGTCCCCCAGTCCTGAGGGGGGCTGCCACTGAGAGTGGGCAGCATGAAGGCCTGGTGGAATGCTTGCTTCATCGCCATGGTGACAGAGGACCTCTAGACAGTGGGCATGGAGCAGCCAGGGTGGGATGCTTGCTTTGTTGCCATGGCAATGCCCCAGCCACAGAGGGCCTCTGGGGGACAGGGGAGCCAGCCTGAAGCCTCTGTGGCTGAGCGCAGGCCTGGAAAGAAGACCATGGGCCCTCCTCCCAGGGAAGCAGTACAGTGCCCTTCTGGTGCCATGCTCACTTCTACCTCCCGCAAAAGCCCCCTGGCTCCTGGCTCCCACAGAAGCAGCACAGCTCCTGTGGAAGCAGTGCAACTCCTGGCAGCACACTATCATTCCAGGCCTATTGTGCATATTATCACGCGTTGCTCTACTAGTAGTAAATAGTTGGGCACAAAAATCTGATAAGAGATTTTAAAATTGTGCAGATTTTTCTAGAATTTCTAGGAATGTGTTACAAAGATATGAAGTCTAGTATGGCCATAGCCACATGTAGATGTGTGAGAGGACCCACAGCTGCCTAGAGGTTCTCAGGTAGAATATGAGGGAGAAGTAACAACTAGAATGCATAGCAGCAAAATGGAGAGGAAATAGGTATATCACTTAAGCATTGACTCAAACTTGAAGCCAAAAATATCTCAATTTTCCAGTTACAACAGCTAGAAAAACCTTTTATTTTAAAATCCAATTCAAGTTGGGTTTTTAACATTAGCAGTACAAATTATTCTAACCATTACATCCCTACTCCTCAGTGTAAACAATGATTATGCCTATCATTCATGATATGAGCAAATTGGGTTATATCAGAAGATACAAACCGATGACCTTTGAGTTGAATCTGATCATAGAATTTGTATTTAGCTTACAGAAAGTTCCTTTTAAAAAATTATTACAACATATATAACTAAGGAGGTCTTCTGTCAAATCCAAATATCTCATTTCTTTTGAAGAATCAGGAGCTGTGAATACTGATTATTTCCATGGCATTAACCACCTTGAACTGAGTAGCTGCCATTCACCGTTAGCAGGGCATATGCTATCCCTTTGCCACATTCCCTACCACTGCCTGTTGCCTCACAATTGGCCTAATTCTGTCACGCACATGAACCACCTATGAGAATTTGTACTTGCAATACATTATGATCAGTGAGGTCTGTGCCAGGTCCCTTAAATGATTCTATTTAAGTATAAAGTAAACAAATAAGTGTAAACAAAATATCTGGGAAGCTGAATCACACTGTGGACATTAGGATTATAGTAATTTATTTGGGCAGAACATGATTTGATTATGAAAATATCCAAAGCTCTGATAACAGTCATTTTACTTCATGGCAAAGCAGGTTTCCTCATTTGCCATCTGGAGTAAAAATACCTTAGAAGCTTGAGAGCTGCTAATTGAATAATAATTAATTTCATGATCTTGAAAACCAGACAAACATAAATTTAAATCCCAGGTCTGCCTCCATTTGTTGTAATGATAGTGCCCAGCACATACGGTTGTCATGTTTATTAAAGTGATAAAAGATGCCAACAACAGAATGTGGTAATAGATATTTGTTACAACTCCACTGCATGAGTTTATTCTAATCATGTATAATACCGTAGTTCTGACCTAGGAGTTTAAATTTGTAAGGTATAAATAAAAAGTAATTTTATTTTCCCCAATAACTGTAAGTATAATAATCCACTGACCAACCTACCTCCTTTCTTAATAGACCTGGCCCCATTAATGATCTTAAAGCCCTGTATCATCATGTTTTAGTCATTGCCAGCTATAAAAAGTCTTACTTTCATTAGGAAGACTTAGGCCTATTCACCCAAACTTTAATTTCATATTGTTTCCAAAGCTTTCCCAGGGAAGGTTAAGTTTGTCATCCTACAGCTTATGATGGATTTAATTCTAAGATGGCTCTTACAATTCATGGCCCCTGGTGAATGTTCTTCCATTTATTCAAGTGAACACTGATCTAGATGTTGCTCTGAAGGCATTTTGCTGATGTGATTAAGGTCTCAAATCAATTGACCATAAGTTAGGGAGATTAAACCTGGATCTAGAGATAAGAGACAGGGAAGACAGAGACCAGTCCTGAGAGGGACTCAAGGTGTGAATGGTTCTCTTTTGCTGGCTGAGGAAATAGAGGGAACTACATGTGAAGGAATGCAGGCAGCTTGGGTGGGGTGGATGGAGGCCTCAAATGGGCCCTGATGATAGCACAGAGGCAGGGAGCAATGAGAGGCTCCACTAGCTTCTCTAGCTGATCCTGAGTGATAGGCTCAGGTCCCTTTTTGTTCCACATTAGGTCCCTGGTAAGAGAACCTAGTGTCTTCTACTTTCTACAGCTTCAATGCTGGGGGCTGCAGCTGGGGCAGATAGACCTACAGGTTCTTCTGGGTATGGATATGCAGTACATGTATGAACTTGCTCTTTCATGGCCTGGTTCTTCTGGGTATAGATATGCAGTATATCTATGTCCTTGCATTTTCATGGCCTGGTTAACCTCACCATCTGCCTCATCTCAAAAAGCTCTTTCTCTTTTCTAGCAGTACTAGAGGCCCAATGCACAATATTTGTGCACTTAGGATTGGGGAAGGGTCCCTCAGCCCAACCATCACCCTCACACAGTCCAGGAGCCAACGGTCAGGCATCCTTAGCACTGCTGCAATGATGGGAGAGGTTCCCACCACCACTACTACTCTCACCAGCCCTGAGCCCAGCTGCTGGCTGAGCAGCACTCTCCCTGTAGGAGTGCACTGACCACCAGGGGGTAGCTCCTGTGTTGAACGTCTGGCCCCTGGTGGTCAATGAGCATCATGATGACTGGTTGTTCTGCCATTCGGTCAATTTGCATATTAGCCTTTCATTATATAGGACTAGAATCCAGGTGCACAAAATTCTTGCATGAGGTGGGTATGTCCCTAAACCTAGCCTGCACCCTCTTGTAATCTGGGACCCATGGCACCTAACTGCTTGCCTGCCTGCCTCATTGCCCCTAACCCCTCTGCATGCCTGCCTGATCACCCCTAATTACCTGCCTGCCTGCCTGATTACCCATAACTGCTTACCTGCCTGCCTGCCTGATCACCCCTAACTGCTTGCCTGTCTGCCTGAATCACCCTTAACTGCCTCTGCCTCAGCCCCTGCTGCCACAAATTCATCCAGAAGGATGTCCAGAATAATGTCCAGAAGGTGGTTATGCTGTCTGGTTTAATTAGCATATTACACTTTTATTATTATAGACTAAAGGCCCGGTGCACAAAATTCATGCACAGGGTAGGGAGGTGGAGAGTGTCCCTCAGACCAGTCTGGACCCTCTTGAATCTGGGATCCCTCTCACAATCCAGGACTGCTGGCTCCCAGTTGCTCGCCTGCCTGCCTGATTGATTGTTCCTAACCACTTCTGCCTGCCAGCATTATCAACCCCTAACCATTCCCCTGCCAGCCTGATTGTCCCTGACTGTCTTTCCCCTGCAGGCTTAGTCACCCCTAATTGCCCTTTCTTACAGGTCTGATTGACCCTAACTGTCTTTCCCTGCAGGCCAGGTTGCCTCCCAATTGCCCTCCCCTGCTGGCCTGGTCACTCCTAACTTCCCTCCCTTGCCAGCCTGAGTCCTCCCAACTGTCCTCCCCTGCAGGCCTGGTCACCTCCAACTGCCCTTCCCTGCAGGCCTGATCACCCTCAACTGCCCTCCCTTGCATGCCTAGTCCCTCTCAACTGCCCTCGCCTGCTGGCCATCTTGTGGAAGCCATCTTTGACTACATGAGGGCAGCCATCTTGTGTGTTGGAGTGATGGTCAATTTGCATATTAACTCTTTATTATATAGGATAAGGCCATTTGACAAGCCCTGTAACTAAGCAGACATCCAACAAGATAAACAAGCACATTTTTCTCCTTCTTAAAGTCATCTTCAAACTAATAATAGGGGTTATTTCAGACAGGAAAAATCGTGGATGTCACTCCCTTTCCCCACTGGGAGAGCAGGGGAATAGGTAGCCTTACTTCAAGACCAATCCATTCCCTGAAGGTAATTTCCTCTCTCAGTTCCCTCCTGTTCATGAAAGTCCGAAGATGAGAAGGAGGCCTTCTTCTTACTAAGTGTGAAGAATTTAGAAATTTTGCATTATTTGGTTAACCTATAGGGACAGGAATTATGCCAACACTATTTATTTTCTTATGAATGTAATAATGCATTTTAATATTTCTGAAAGGATGCATTTATATGAGTTACAACATAACTTTTTTCCCCTCATCTGAAGATATGTTTTTATTGATTATTTAGAGAGAGAAGGAGAGGGAAGGAGAGAGAGAGACAGAGAGAGAGAGAGAAAGATTGATGTGAGAGAGAAACTGTGATGGGTTGACTCGCATACATTCCCCTTACTGTGGATCAAACCTGAAATCTCGGTATGTGCCCTGACCAGGAATTGAGCCTGCAACCTTTTGATATACAGAACAACACTTCAACCACTTTAGCCACCAGCCAAGGCTACAGAGTAACTTTAAAAACTAGAACATATACTTAATTTTGTATTTAGCTTAGAAATATCATTTAGTTTTACAAATATTAATTAAAAATTATCTACAAATTATGTTAAGTGGGATGATCAAAGAACTGGGATTTGGCCTGGAGAAACTTACTGTGTGTGTGTGTGTGTGTGTGTGTGGTGTGTGTGTGTGTGTGTGTGTGTGTGTGTGTGTGTGTGTGCATGTATATCTATGCACACGTTTATATGTGTAAGTAAGAGAGAGAGAAAGAATGAGAAAGAGAGAGAGAGAGAGAGCGAGAGAGAGAGAGCGAGAGAGAGAGGCAAAGATGAAGCAGAGAGGCAGAAAGGAAGCGCTGAGAATAGATTGTTAACTAAGTGTAGTTTTAGAATAGGTGCCCACAATGATGTGACCATCCTGAACAGTAGTGTGCTAATGAGTAGGGGAATCTACTCATTATTTAATCATCTGACACGATTAAGTCAGATGTCCTCTTTGAGGTCCCAAATGTAGAATTTTAATAAAAGGTGACCATCACTCTCCATCCCTGCATCCTTAGAGCAATTTTGAAAAATCAGAGTTTTATAAATCAGAAGGATGAACTATAAATGTTTTTAATCCCTTTTTGAATGTGAAAGTTAACATTTATACCATTTTTTACTATGCCCAATAAAACATGAAATCTTTATTCGATGGGTCTGCACAAGCAACTCTTGAAGTCAGATGTATCTATCAACATACTTATTAGAGGCATTTTTCCCTACAGTTTTGGAGAGAGTCTGAAAACCAATGCCAATATGGTTTAGATATTCATAATTGTTTACACATGTTTCAGTAACAAAATATATTTTGGGGGGTGGAACTTTACTTTTAGGATTTGGGACAGCTGGAAATTATTATCGTTGTGGTAAAAGAGTTCTAACCAGATAATGGTGTTAAAAAGAATATAATATCCTGGAATGCTTCCTTCTAGCATGGAACACATATTATTTTATTAAGTTGAGTTACATAAATAAGAATTGACTATTATCTGGTCACTTACATACAAAGGTGCCTAAGGAAGTAGGTTCTCAGAAGAAGCATAAAAAATAAAATTATTGTGATTTATTATTATTATTATTATTATTATTATTATTATTCAGAAAAACTTAGTAATCCTTTTAAGGGCTTAGTAGTTATTAGTCCACATATAGCAGTGGTAGATTCTGATTAAATATTTAAGGAATGGGACATTGTTTCTAATCATAGTATAATGTATCAAACACCTTGAAGATGTGTATGAATTATTTTCATATTTTCTTATCCAGGAAAATAATGATGATCAAGGAAGGGATTATGTGGCTCCCAGACTATGTCAAGAGCCAAGAGGAAGCAGGGTTCAAAGGAAATTCATCTAATATTTGTGCCTTGGTTCTGAAAGGGCTGAGAGGCTGTTCCTCAGCGGCATGTGGCCAGTTGGCAGGGAGGGCTGCAGGCCAGACGAGGGGTTACTATGATCACAGATGGACTTAGCATGGGAAAGAGGATGCCGGAGAGTCCCAGGCAGGGCATGCTATTTTGGGGGCTTCACACAAATCATTATTTTCATTCTGTGCCAATATTGACTCAGACAAAAGTATCTGTTGACTGGCAATTAAATATCTGTAGATTACTAAAGTAAGTCTCATCCTTGGAAACATCACTCAAGCATTTTCTAAAGTAGTGCTTTATAACTACTTCTGACTTCCTTTCCTCAAAAAAACTTTTCCAGTTTTTAAATTTTGTTATATCAAGTGGATGGCACTAAGTCTTTACAAATAAAGGTATGAAATAACAGAGTACATATTCTAAAGGAGCAATGGGGTCCTCTTTTTAGTCAATAAGAGGAGTCAGCAAATTTGCAATCCATCATTTATTTTATAAGTTTAGAAGTAACAGTTCTGCATTAGAGACTCTTACAGACACAGAGCTGGCTCAAGGAACTCAGGACACATGTCCAGGTCTGGATTCCCATTGCCATTCTCCATAAAGCACAGCTTCCAGGAAGTTCCATAGCCAGCCCGTGGGCTCTCATCCTCATTGCCACTCATGAGCAATGAAACTTGATATAGACCTGGACAAATATTTGGGGTTTACCCATATGCAGGGTGAGGGGTTGAACTTCCAAGATGTACCCACCCCTGAAGTTTAGCGTGACAGTGGAATATAAGATTCACAGATAGCCTAAACATGAATATAACTACTGCTTACAGAACTCCTGGTCAATCTACAGCTACAGATGTGGCCAGCCACGCACCCCCTCTTCTATAGACATCTTCCCCATTCACAGTTTGGGTTACTGGAGCCCTTTCCCCACACATAATTGTTGCAGGGATCCTTAGTATACTTGCCCTCTACCTTAGGACCCTCCCACTATATTAATATTAATATGTTTTAAGAGGATTTTTTCCAATTATTACGACATGCTTGACAAAGAATTTCTAAAGTTTCCCTGTAACCTAACCTCACTTGAAAACGTTCTTCCATAGAAAAAAAAATTGACTACACGTTTCTAATAAGAACCTACAGGTTAACTTTTAGAACCAAAGCCTTTCGGAAAACATGCTTATTTCAGCAATCTAGTTTTGGAGTGAAGGAGTGGCTAAGAGCATAGCTTGTAAGCAGCAGAGTTCTAGAACCAGGCTTCCTGGTTCAGTCATGGGCTCTGCTATTCTAAACTCTGTGACCTTCAGCAAGTTCTCTGTGCTTCCGCTTCCCCATCTGTAAAATGGGAATTATCAAAGCATTTGCCTCCTATGTTTTGTTTTGAGAATTGCGTTAATAGATGTAAAGCAATTAGAAGAGGGCCTGGCACATAACTGGTGCTGAGAAAATATTAGATATTACACATTTTAAGTATTCTCGAAAGTGACAAATCTCTCATCTGTGAGGATGCAATTGGCATTTGGGAAATAGCCAAAAGTTATTTGGAACAAAAGTTGATTTTAATAAAGTGAAAAGAGCTTAGCAGTTTTGGTGAAGATTATGCTGTTAATACTAAATATGTAAGATGAGACTCATTTAATCAGGTTTATTATCAGGTCTGGATAAATTTATTATTTCTTGAAGGGGTGGCCTTCAAATGATAGTTTTCCTAGAGACTACACATACTAAAAAAATTGTAAATGGCCTTATGGCTATATATGTGCCTGATGATACATAAGAGACCATCATTATCTTTCCTTGTTCATTCCTTAAAAATGGCACAGGGAACATTGGTCTCCTTGCCTTTAATGGAGTCTACCAAATAATATCTCTGAAGGATGGTCCTGAGTTTGGCAAAAGGAAAAACAATTTCTCTTCATTTTTAGTAAAATAACTCTTGAAGTCTTAGTCTTTTAGTTGACATTGCTAATAAGATGACACACAAAATTGTGCAACTATAAAAATTAAAACATTCCAGAGCAAATTTTACAGTCAATTCTGGAACTTCTGTTTTATCACATTCACTATAAAATTTTAAGTATAGTTTATTAGCACAGGTAGTTTGTTCTTTAAAGCCTTATGCATTTTTACCTTTCATTATAGTTAAACTAAAATATAAGCAATTTAAACATCTCTAATTATGCTTACTAGATCTCAGTAGGAATAAAAATCCTATCTTAAACTTTCCTCTTATACCAGCCTGAAGACATTTTAGCTAGTTATATTTTGCAAACATGTATATTAAGCTCTTTCTGTGCCCAGGAACTATTATTACAAGCTATTCACAATATTAACTCATTTTTTTAACTTAAAAACACGATGTAAGGTCAGTACTATAATATCCCTATCTGACAGATGGAGAAACTTGCCCAGGGTCTCCAACAGGATGTGGTGAACTAAGACTCAAATCCAGATAGCACAAATACTGTTTTGATCCAAGTAATTAAGAGAGGTTATTTCACTTAAAGAAAATTCTTCACTTTCTACTATTTCTTGAGCCTTTGAAATCTGGTTCTCTCAACTTTATCAGCAACTTAATTTTAAAATAACCTGTCAGGTTAAGCATCCCACACGCAATGTTGATTTTCTAAATCATTAGGACTGGAAAAATCATCCTCAAGCATGTGGGGCGGGGTAGGGGAAAGAGTATAAGAGGTAAAAACTCGGAAAAGTCCATAAAAGTCTGTACCACAGTGCTAAAGAATGGGATTCCAAAATGATGGAGGGTGGCTGGGGTGGGGAGGCCTGGTCTGCTTTGAAGAGTGAGGTCATGCTCAACGTTTTAAACTCATTAGCCCTGCCTAAAAAAAAAAGGATGTGGGGAAAAAAGGACAAATTAGTAGCATTTTCAAAAGAAGCTAAATATGTCAGGCAGTCAAATGTCCTAAATCTGCCTTCAGGGAACATATGTCAAACCAGCTTGTAGTTCTACATTCAGTGAAACCATCTGCAAGGAATACCCCACCCACCAAGCTTATTTCTACAACACATGCACTTGAAGGAAATGGTCCAGTTGGTCAAATGCATCTGGAAATTTTCTCAGCATTACCTAATGGAGACAGTAGGCCAACCTTTCTTTGAACAGAAAACAATCTGTTACTGCCTGCTGAAGGAAAGCACATCAGAGCCTTGGACTAGTGAGGACAATATAAATAGCCCAAATGATATACTTTCAACCTTACTTGTGTTTTCAGAACCACTGTTACCTACTACTCATAACAACCTTCTGAGCTCTTGGGAAGAAAGCAGTGGGAGCTTCTCACAAATATGTATTTTAAGGCAATTTTAGATGTAGTGGCTTAGTTACTCTTTGAGAACTATGATAATTGCTGATTCTGTGCTAATAAATTATGTGGAAAGACCCACATAATTCCAACATGTAACATTGTGATGTAGACACTGATTTCATTATCATTAAAATTATGAAAGGAATAATACATGTAAACACTTCATACAGTTGCTGGGACAAAGTAGGTGCTTAATAAATGGAATTATAATCATGTATATTTTGGCCAGAAATGACTGACATTTGTTGCTGTAGTTATATTCTAAGATAGTAGACTAAAAAAAATTTTTTACTTGGGGTTTTTCATAATTCTGAAATTATATATAGTATTGGGTGTGATTATACATTATTTCCTGAGACATGGGGTCAAAACTTTCATCTGATAGTCATAAGGGTAGATTGTTTCCTGTAAAATGTCAAGATCCACTGGCCCAGAGGAATCATTTGCTTTAACTTGTCTCATACAGAACTAAACCCTGTTGTTTGTTGAACCCCAAAATGTCTTTTGAAAAAAGAACTCATGTTCCAGACTTTGCCAGTAGGAGGAGGACTTATAAAAATGTTAAACCTAGTACCCAATACCTATCCCTCTCTCACCGCCACCCTCGCCATCCTGGTCTATACTGCTGCTACAGTTAGTTTGAACTGGAGAAATGAGGATGCCAATGGAGAAAGAGAAACAAAAGATCTAGGGGCCTTTGGAGTGATTAAAACCCACAAAGAAGTGAATATTAGGAACGTGAATAATCAAAAGAACTCTGTTTATCTGCTCTCTTTGGGTTATAACCTCTTAAAGTTTCAAATGTCACAGTTGAAATCTGGTTACTCTAACTGGAATATTTTATTTAAATGCCTCTCATGGTTCATTTCTATTTCCCTATCCAGCTCAGAAATCAGAAGACTAATTCTTAGAATGCCAAGACAGAAACTTCAAATGAAAATGTGTGTTCCAGCAGCAGGCTGTCCCAAGGGAAACTCATCTGCATGCTGGCAGAAGCCAGGAAGACCAAATTCTCTTCCACATTGTATTGGCATGACTGTGCTAACGGTAGGAAAAGTTTGTTTCCTCATCTAAAGGAAGCAGATGTGACTTGGAGAAATAGGGAGAACAGATGTGCTGAGCAAAAAGCTTTATTGGAATGGTAATTTATCTGACCATAAGTTACATAAACTCATGGGTGAGTGTTCAACATCATTTTTTTTCAGCAACTCAGAAAAATAATTTATATAAGCACCAAAATAGATCACGAATTAAAGAATACCTCACTCTCACCACCGCTTGCTTTTTAAGAAAACTGTGCTAAAGAGAAATAGGCCAGCATTTGATGCCTGTCAAAGCTCATGGGCCATTTAGGAGACCACTACATGCAGAATGTCTGGGTGTGCAAACTGCTCCTGGAAATTTCACTGTCCTCACTGCCACAGGGGATTTGGAGAAACTGGGGAAGGATTGCTTGGTCCCCACACACAGAACTTGAAACATTTGCAAAGGCTAAGTCAAGGGCACTTAACAGGACTTAAAGAAGGCCTGCAGCCTGGGTCATTGATGATAGAACGATGCCTCTGCTACAGATCCCTCAGTGAAGTGGGAGAGTGGGGACTTCTCCAGGAGGCATAGTGGGAACAGTGCCCTGCTACACAGTACTTTTAGGGGCCCAAGAAGATTCTTGAATTTCCTTTAAAATTAGAAGGAAAAAATAAACTTTATTCAATGAAAATAGTTTCTATCCATAGCATTTTTTACACTCCAAAAATATATTTTATTTTATTCTTTTAATTTGGTGATTTTCAATAAGTTATTTAATTAACTTTAATTTAAATTTAAATTATTTATTGTTTAAAGTATTACATTAGTCTTCTTTCTCCCCCCATTGACCTCTCACTGGCCGTTCCCATCCCCCAGCACATGCCTTCATCCCCTACTGTCTGTGTCCATTGGTTATGCTCACACGCATGCATATAAATCCTTTCGTTGATCAATTAGCCCCTTACCCCCTGCCTTCCCTCATAGGCTAGACAGTTTGTTCAATGCTTCTATGCTCTGGTTCTATTTTTGTTCATCAGTTTACGTTGCTCATTATATTCTACAAATGAGTGAGATCATGTGATATTTATCTTTCTTTGACTGGCTTATTTCGCTTAGCATAATGATCAGAAGGGTTATATGCACCTCTATGTTAATAGCAGCACAATTTACAATAGCTAAGATTTGGAAGTAGCCTAAGTGCCCATCATCAGATGAGTGGATTAGAAAACTGTAGTAGATCTACACAATGGAATACTACGCTGTGGTAAAAAAGAAGGAATTCTTACCATTGCAACAAGATGGATGAACTGGAGAGCATTAAAGTCACTTTTAATGTTTCTCCTTCATGGACTATAAAAACAGATAGGATTTATTTTTAAATGTAGAAGCTCTTATTTTTAAATTTTATTTTTCAATTATAGTTTACACTA
The DNA here is from genome assembly GCA_004026805.1 of Lasiurus borealis. NCBI lineage: Eukaryota > Metazoa > Chordata > Mammalia > Chiroptera > Vespertilionidae > Lasiurus > Lasiurus borealis. The sequence goes on from PVJN01001574.1 coordinate 26,351, forward strand.
AATATTATCTTTATATAACAGCAACAGAATCATTTTCATGTCCAAATTGTTGTAAAATAGAATTTTAAGTGTTTTTGTCACAGACAGAGTCCAGGACCCATGAAGGTAAACACTGCAGCTCTGTGGAAAGCCTAGTCACTTACTTTTCTTTCTTACTCTCAACCAGTTCTCCCATCCTGATGCTTTTGAACTCCAGCCTCCTTGCCCTGTCTGGTTTGGGTCAGTGGATAGAGCGTCAACCTGTGGATTGACGGGACCAGGGTTTGATTCTGGTCAAGGGCACATGCACTGGTTGTGGACTTGATCCCCAACAGGGGGTATGCAGGAGGCAGCCAATCAATGATTCTCCCTCATCATTAATGGTTTTCTCTTTCTCTCTATCTCTCTTCCTTTCTCTCTGAAATCAATAAACACACACATACACAAAACAAAACACCCTCCAGCATCCTCAGTATTATTGGCTCTGATTTTTTTTTTGTTGTTGTTCTTTCTCCCCCTTTTCCTTCTCTATATACACTTGCATGTAATCCCTAAGGCACATCTGTATAAAAAGAGTTTCCATGATGATGATGACAATGATTCAATATTGACTGAGCTAATCATGCACTAAGCTTATGCTAGAACAATGCAGTTATGATCTAACTGTGTCCTCAGTACAACTTTATAAAATAGGTATTATTACTAGTGCTGTTCTTAAAGAGAGGGAAACAGATTTTAGGGAGCTTAAATGCCTTATACTAGGACACACAACCAATTACACCAGGCAGAGAGGGACCCCCACCTCAGGTTTCCTTGTTAGCCATTATGGACATGAGCCTTAGAGTCAATCCATGGCTTTTAACCAAGCCCTAGATTAGAAAATGTTCTGGGGTACTTTGTTAAGATGCAGAACTTGCTCTGATAAAATAATTTCCACAGAGGAAACAGGCTCTCACCCTCTTAATCGAGCTAGAACAAATTCTGACTTCTGCAATAACAATATTAAGCATTCTCTACAACAGATGCTATTGTTGAAAATTAAATCATTCCTCTGAAAAATGGAGATGTGCAAGGTAACTGTAAGCTACTGAGATGAGTATTTCATTGATAGTACAACTTTAGAAGCAAACAGATCTTATTATTCAGTAATTATTGATAAAAAGCTCTTCTGTTCTTTCATTAAGATGTTTGTTAACATATTAGGCAACTATAACTTGAGTTGTTTGATAATAGTCTTCTGTAGTGTTGGAAAGGTGCAAAAAATAAATGGGAAAACTGTAAAGCTTTTCCAAATGCTATCACTGGAGCCATTATAGATCGTTTAATAACTCAGCATCTAGATCACTAATCATTATTTTTTAAAGAAAGCAGCAAAAAGTTTTAGTTGGATGGGTCACTAAATGCTGGATAAGACTTCTCTTCAAGTCTTGGCATTTTCTCTTTCTTTGGTATCTTCCTTTTATTAATAGGAATTTATTTTAAAATGAAAGTTGTTTCTAGAAATGAATCCATGAAACATATTCTCCTACACTTCTGCTATATGATGTAGATTTTATTTATGGCTTTATTTTGGCAAAACACGTTTGGGGAAAATTACATTTGAGACCATAGATCATCTATAGAAATCAACATCTGTGGATGCTATATTGTTATCCATGTAATTTTTTTTATCTAGACAAAGGTATTAAAATAAATATTTCCTCCTAGTATCTTAATTTCCTTAGAACATAAATATATTGTATTAATTTCTAAGTATGATATATCCCAGCCATAATAACAGTTCATTACTTTCTAAATCTTTTTCCTAAGAGGAAAACATTATGCTACTTGGGTAAATCAAAATGAAATAACAGTATATGTATCTTATATGGCTTTTTAATATAATTACATTAGCCAGAAAAGAAGGCTCATTAATAAATAGAATAAAGAACATCTGAGTAGTATCACTGATGAGAAAAAGATAGAAGGGTTGACTCTTCAACATTTAACATTGAAGTATTACTTCTAAATAACTCATACCATTAGAGAATTATTAATAGAAATATAAAAATAGGCTCTCTTGTTTGTCTCTATCAGTGATTCTCAACTGGTATTGATTTCACCTCTGAGAGGATGCTGTGGATTGTCACTACTTGGAGAGGGGCATAATACTGGGATCTAGAAGGTAGAGGCCAGGGATGCTGTTAACAATGCACAGAATAGTTCCCCAAAACAAAGAATTATCCAGCCCCACTATCAATAGTGCCAAGATTGAAAAACCTTGTTCCAAATCTAGTTGTTTTATGTAAGATAAGCAAATTAGCTCTTTCTCCCTCACTGCTGCTAACATAACTAAGAGTTGACTCTGTGACAACTATATACATTCCAATTGACAATATAATTAGAAATGGACACTAAATTAGAATAGTTATTTATGGCTAAGTAGGCACTAAACAATGTTTGAGTGCATAAAAGATACAAATGTCTATTAACAAATTAATTAAATTAGCTTATTATTCACCAAAAAGTCATAGTAATTGATTTTTTAATTGACTGGTAAGCCTTATATTTGCTTTCCCCTTACTGTCAATCTTTGATGAGAGGATCAAGTGAGTAACTGGCATTCAGAAAGAAGCTGAGAGAACGAGGGAAGGAGAAATTAAGAAGTTGATTAACCACAAATTAGATTTTCCTTTTTGGTTATTTGAAAGCAGACTGCTTCTTACGTTTGTTTAAAATTTAATAACTGAGTCCATTAGACAAAAATCTAATTTGAAATGTAAGGAGGAATTGTAATTTTCCCCCTTAACCCACAGATAAGATATAATTACAGTTAAATCCATTTCCTTTTAGATTCTACATAAGGCTTTGGAGATTCCACTAGAACAGACTATCATCTATTTGCAATAGTTGACTCTGGACTGCAACCTTAGAAATACAGTGAAGAGAGGCACTGTGGATGTTGACAGAAAATAAAAACAACAATTCTGAAGACCAAAGTTTTTTAAGTCTCATAATGCATATCTAATTAGCTATTAACTTCGATGGAAATTCTGAAATATCTAAGAAGTGATAGGAGGTAGGGACGTTTATCCTTCACTCTTTGTATTCTAAACTTCAACCTGCTATCAACTTGCAGGGAAACCTAAAGAGTAATGAAAGTAAATTTAAAAGAAAAATAAGGAAAAGGTCTCTGGATTAGGATTTTAACTGGAGTGTCCAGTGAGAAAACTTCTGCGACTGACTTCTCCCAGTTCCTAAGGAAGGGGCCAAAGTAATCTACATTATTTATTCATTACCTGTTCAGTTATTTGACAGTTTATGAAAAGAAGGCTAAAAAATACTAATGTTTATTAGACATCTTTCCATGTTATAGAATAGAGTACTGCTGGGGAATCACACAAAAACCTTTAATAAGACCTGGAAATTATTCTTATAAATGACTGAAATACTTTCTTCAATCACCTGTAGGACACATCTCCCCCCAAAATTCTAATATTTTTCTTCAGATCATAGTAATGAATGCCTACTATAATCTATTGTCTAACATAATTGCATAGTAATTAACTGGTCCTAATCAATATAATATATGAGAATGAAGACATATTTTGGAAAATAATAGCTACTTTCCCACTAATACTTTTATCTTATGTTGTTAAGGTATAATTTATATCCAAATAGATAATTTATAATAGCCAAATACATTTTATGTATTTTACATATAGTAAGTTACCTAAATTTTAAGAGCATAGTTAATTAATTACATTTTTACATACATACATACATGCCCGTGGTTTGGGGGAGCTATGTAACCACCCCACTCAGGTTAAGATATTTGCCCAAAAAATTCACTCATGCTTAGAGGTACCCATACCTTCTAGGTAACCACTATTTTGATTTCTATCACCATAAGTTAGTTTTATCTATTGTTAAACTTCATATAAATGTAATACAGTATGTCTTATGTTTGGCTTCTTTTTCTCAACATAGTGTTTTGGGGATTCTTCCATTTTAAGTGTATGAATACACATAAATATCTCAATAATATTATGTTAAATTTGTTTATCCATTTTCTTATTGAATTCTTTACAGCTTTGAGAAATTACAAAGACAACCAATATTAAGATATCTTGTGCCTTTCTATATTAGCTTCTGACAATTTTTCTTGATTCCTTTTCCCCTAGATCATGGAGAGTTGCAAATGTCAGAAAAAAATAGCAAATTCCACCAACAGACCAAGGAGTTACCTAGTGTTCTGGCTGCCAATCTCCATTGTCACCTTTTGCCCCCACTCATCCCACCTAAGGATTTTGGCTTTGTGTAGAGGAGCCTTCTCTCCACTTGACTTCCTCAGGCAGTTCTTCCTGCTGTCAGACCAGGCCAACACTACTTTCTGAAGGACAATAGCACCTGCTTGCAATAGGTTACTCTCTTAGGCTCTAAAGAATTACTCCCCAAGTTAAGCTAACTGGAAAGTGATAACTGAGAGGAACATGTTTTCTAGTTGTCTCCATAGTCTAGACCAGTGTCTGCATATTTAGTAGTTATTGCACAGAGGGAATGTCCAATAAGTTTGGAAATGCTACACACTGTAGCTTCTCCTTTGGAAGATCTACCATTTCACTCAATGGAGGAGAGGTACAGAGACGTCCCACCATAAAGAAACTTACTTGCTTTTTCTTAATCATTGCTTCATAAATGTATGTGGCATGGACCCTAACCTTTTCCACCTTGTAAGTTCACCTGTTATTATCTTTCAGAATAATGGTTCCATCCTGCCTGCTTTAGAGCAATTTCTAGGCCAACGTGAAAACCTCTTTGAATTGGTGGTAGTTCATAAATTAAAAATATGTGTTTCCTTGAAAAATATACATCTCATGATGGGCACATTTACAAAATAATATTAAACTCTGGTAAATAGATGAGACTGTGATGGTGATGAGTAGAGAGGGGGATGTACTTGGCCACTACATTTAAGAAAATATGGTATATACATCCCACTCACTGAGTCCTTGAGGGCCATTATTCTCTTAATGACCCTCTGTGACTTCAATGCTCCAAGTGGCATAAAAAAATCCCTGTGACATGAAGCATTTAATTATACTTGCTGAGTGGATTAGTACATATGGGAATAGTACCAATTATTACTTCCCTATAATCACCCATAGGGAGGGTATATGATGTGAGGAAATATAGAAGTTTATACATAGAATCCTAAAAAGGAGGAAAAAACAGAGGAGAGAAGCATCAAACAAGACAAAGTTTCTGGCAATATTTACCCTTCTCCAAAATCAATAGGCTAAAACATAGGATGTGTTGCTCACAAAAGAAACTACAGCTTTTCAGAACGATCAAAGCATGAGAAGTAAATTAGAAATATATCTACCCAAGCAAATTTAATCTCATTCATTGGATATCCCATTTGTAAAATAGTTCCATAAATTTTCCTCTCATTCTTTAAAATAAATTCTGCTGAAAGTAGTTTAAAATTTCAAAGTAGATTCAGGGAAAAATCCAAGAAACACAGCACAATTTAAAAGGGAAATATAAAACCAATTTAATAGCTAAGTGTGAGTACTCAGACTTTTTTTATATTAACCACAATAGATCCACTGAATTCAGTCAGTGCAGGCAGAAGCCACCCCACTAAAAAGAGAACCACTCATAATAGGGTATCTTAGGTACCTGGCTGAGACTCTTGCTTTTTTACAATAAGACGACAGTTTGGATTGAAAGACATACTCCTCCTACCCCCCACACAATTTTCATTTGGCATTTTTCACCTGGGTTAATATCACTTCCAAGTCAATCCAAGTGCAAACATAAAATTCACTTACCTGCACAAAACCGCATGCCGTAAAGTCCTCAAACAAGGGCAGACTTGGACGGTCTTCTCGATAGATGGTGAGTTTGTACATGATCAAAGTCTCACCCTGGGCTGGAGATTCATCCACCACAAGCATTGAGATTTTGTTTGTTCCTAAGCCCAGAGGATAGTTGGCAAAACTGGAGAGAGAAATGTCTATTCAGCCCAAATGAATTCATATATCAATATTAAGTGCCTATAATTTGTCTGTACAATTTCACAAGAAACCTAAAATTTGAAATGATATTTTCACTTCTGTTTCCTAGTACTTTGGTTGATATGCTAAGCAAGTCATGTTTCCTATAAACATAGCAAAGGGAACTAATATTTATTAACCATCCATCAGGATATACATTATCTCGTTTAATACTTACAACAACTCTATACAAAACCATGATTGTCCCCATTTTAAATAGAGAGAACATAACAGAACAAAAAAACAAATTGCCCAAGTCACATGGGAGAGTCAGGTTTGGAACCTAGCTTTGTCTGGCTGATTCCTCTTTTCTTTCTGCTACATTTTCTTGGATCCCAAGGATACAATAGCATCTTTTCCCCTACAGCATGGGAACATGAGAATATTCCTTGCTATGGACATCTATATCAAAAGGTTTTATCTCCTTAACAAAATAGTGGCTCTCAAAAGGGTCAAAAGAACAAAATTCCAGTGAGACCAGGAAAGTGAGTGTGACTGTCCACAACATATTTATTAAGGAATCAATTCCTAAATCTTCAAAAACTTGAGGATCTGGGTTGCTAGGAAGCTACTGTTCGGAGAGATTAACTCTTTAGCAATCTAAAAACATGAGGACAATAATAAACTAACTTCTCCCTTTGATATTCCATATCACAAAATGCACTCCTGTTAAAACATGGTTACCAAGACTTTATAAAAGGCTGCTAATAGTTCAGTTGAGCACTAATGTGCTCTTTGTAACCACAGGACACCTGAGAAGTGAAGAGATTTCACACCCTGTTAGTCTCTCCTATTGATCTCCTGCCTCAGCGTTTCCAAACCACCTGCAAAGCCGAAATCGGTTTGGCTCAGTGGATAGAGCATTGGCCTGCGGACTGAAAGGTCCTATTCTGGTCAAGGGCATGTACCTTGGTTGCAGGCACATCCCCAGTAGGGGGCGTGCAGGAGGTAGTTGATAGATGTTTCTCTCTCATCGATGTTTCTAGCTCTCTATCCCTTTCCCTTCCTCTCTGTGGAAAATCAATAAAATATATTTAAAACAACAACAAAACACCGGCAAAGGTTGCCCCAAATGTCTGTTTCCCACTGTGACATCTTTGCTCAGCTTGGCAGTATTCCATACCTGGGCCCTGCCCGTTCATGAAGGTACACCTTGCACTGACAGTTAGATGTCTCCACTCCAATTGTTACCGTTACCACATCAAAAGGGACTTCAGAGTAATAATCGTTGATCCTCGGGTTAAATTCAGGACTTAGTTCCAAATGTGGTTGTGTGAAGATCTGGTTGATATGACATTGTATGCCATCATCTGTATTTTTTTTTAATGAAAAGGAAAAGATAATTGGTCAGAGTGGATTTGTGACTTGTATTTGTCAAATTTTGTAGCATTTGGATCATATAACAGCTATTGACTTTATTGGTGTCACGGAGATCATATATTTTGTTCAGCCTTTTAATCTTCAAAGGCACAGGAGGTGGAAAAATGTCTCTCCAGTGGATTGATAACATGTTCATGGCATTTACTGCATATGTTAAGCAACAGTGAATCTGGAGTGATGACTCTATGGGATGGTGACAGAAGAGAACCAGCAGGGAATGAGGAGAATTTCTAACCAGGAAGTGTCATTAAACTGCCATTGGATTGATAAAGTAGCTTAGAGGCGGCAGGATGAAGCAAAGAATGTGTACTCCAATCTTATATCAAACACTCAGCTCTTACACTAAACATCACAGGGGACCCTGCCCACCTCCTTACCCAAGCACTTCAACCTAAGAAAGTACAGTGAAGTGTAAGAAGGAAAGGCTATTTCTGCTCAATTCTATTAGAGAACTTACATATTACTTCATACCATTGATTCTAAGCCATTTTAAAGAATGTTTCTATTTGGTAGGCCAATTTTTACAAAATTATCTTAACAAGCAAAACTACCAGCTGTTGCTAAATTATATTGTGTTCATATTTGGAATAACTAAATTACTCAAAAGAAGCTTAGCAACTGTTTTGCAAAAAATATTAACAAGTCTTTAATTCCATAAATACTTTCCAACTGACATCAAGGTTTCCATAAAGAAAAATACAAAAAAAATTCTATAAAAATTGGTAAAATTAAAGTGTCTTCACACTGCCTTTAAAATACAATGTTTAGTAATATTTAACAACTTAGCAACCAAAGATAACAGAATTCCCTGCAGGAGGTTACACAATTGAACTTTAAAAAATGATTATCTTATTAACAGTTGCCTCTTCCTCCATTTTCATATGGCGATCACAATGAATTTCCAACAGCAAATCTGATGATTTGTCTTCAGTGTTTTAATGTTTTCTCATCATCTTCAGAATTCAACTCAAGCCCTAATGAAGCAGGCAAGGCATTTCACAATCTCTTCCTTGTCTTTCCTGTTGTTGCATCTCCCCTGCTATCCCGGATTTGTGCTTCAGCAATACCAACATTTTTTATCTGTTTGACAGACATGTAGAGGCCCCACCAAATCCCCAGAGAGGGGTACCACCATCCTTAGGAATATGCTATTCTAGTTCTGAGAAATAGGTCACAGTAAAACTCCAACTGTTCATTAAAATGATGAAAATGAAAAAAATCTGTACATTTCTGACCCATACACTATGCTTTTCTCAGCCAGTGGAAGAAAAAGATATTCAGGTATAAATTAGGACATTAATAATGCAACTGATATATTGTAATTTCATTGTAGGAAAAACTCTTAATGAAAAAAAAATAAACCACCAGTCAATTTAGTTGAGGATGTCAGTAGAATTGAGTAAACTACTAGCCTGATTAATTTTACTTGTTGCACAAAAATTGTAGTTGGCTGATAGATATAGGTAGATTGCACAATAATATTGATGATCACACCAGCTCCTAAATATTTTATAATAATTAAAACATAAAGAACTGAGGGTGAGATTATGTTATTAGATTTCATCTTGAAAAATCTCATACCTTTATATTCTAATTCAACCCTTATTAAGAATGCAGTTTTCTTCAAAGAATTTTTTTGGATGTAGTCTGTGTTCAAGACACCGAGACAGCACAGGACAAATAGGCTATTTAGGTCCTGAGGGCTGATGAAGTGGAGACGATGATGCGACCAGCTAGCCCCATGATAGGAGAGGCTCTTCCAGAGGACCATTACCTGGGCACTCCCCTCTTATGCTCAGGGCCAGTTAATTAAACAACAAAATAAAAAGTGGTTTTATTTTATTTTATTTTTCAAAATAATAATCATAGGAGGTGTACTTCAATTTAATATATACTGAGTGGCCAGATTATTATGATCTCTGAATACATAATAATCTGGCCACTCTGTGTGTGTGTGTGTGTGTGTGTGTGTGTGTGTATAATCTTCATGCATCAGGCCTCTAGTGTATGTATGCCTCTGATGCATGAAGATTAATGCAAGAATGGGCCTTTCTTCCCCTGGCTGCAGGTACCGCCTTTGCTCCAGCTGGAGCTACCTTTCCACCTTTGCTCTGCCTTCCTTTGCTGCCCAGAGGCCCCCAGCCACTTTGCATCTGCATATGCAAATTAACCAAACATATTGTTCGGTTAATTTGCATACACACTCCTGATTAGCTGGTGGGTGTCACGAAGGTATGGTCAATTTGCATCTTTCTTTTTTAGTGTAGATTAGAGGCCCGGTGCATGAATTTGTGCATGGGTGGGGTGTGGCCAGCCTGCCTGCTGGTTGAGCTCATGGTGGAGGGGACAGTTGGCATATTAGCCTTTTATTATATAGGATATACATTGAGTGACCAGATTATTATGCATTCAGAGATAATAATAATCTGGCCACTCAGTGTATATTTTTATTAGTCATGGAGAGTTCATGTCTCTGAAGTTGACACTGTTACTTAACAGTGGAATTGTCCAATAAGGCTCTCCATTGCAGCACTGAAACAGCCCTCCATGAGATAAAATGCATAATCCTACCTTTAAGCAAGATTTGAACAGGTCCTTCTTTTGGGTTTCATCAGAAACTTCACCTCTGGCTTACGTGCTGCATCATAAACCCCTGCTTGAAATCTGACTTACGCCTGACATCACATTCAACTGAATCATCCATGTCGCTGCCTACAACACATGGTATTTCCTTGGCATCATCTCCAACCCAGTCCCAGCTTGTCTAGCCTGATTACCTGAGGTCTAGGGAGAACCCAGGATGGTAGCAGGCTGCATAATCTACTTGGCAAGTCCATATGGAAAAGCTATTTGAAGACTTGGTTGCTTTTAATGTGTTTCTCTTAGCCGCAGACTTTTATTACCCTCTTGAGAGATAACCATAACTCAGGTTAAACACGAGAACAGCCTAGACTCTGAAATATAACCCCACCTGTCCTGAGGCATTATTAAGTTATCTTTAAAATCTCTTACTATAAAAGTAGGAAGATTAATTATGAAGACATAGGTCAGACTTGTTTTTATTGGCATGAAAAAAGTGAAGAACGTATCTAACATTTTCACAGTATCTACATCATGTTACCTGGGAACTTAAAAAAAAAGAGAGAGAGATAATATTAAATAGTTTCTTCATTTTATAAATGAGAAAGTAGAAGACCAAAGATGTAGAGGGCTTTCTGGATGGTTCATCAGCCCAGAGCCCAACACAGAGCAGGCTCTCAACCCTATAGGGAGAGTTCTAAAAGTCAATGTCTATATAAAGCAGAGGCACTAAGCTTGTCCACTTGAGCAGCCTCCAAGGAAAAGCAGCGTCCACAGGGCCCCTCAAAATGAGTCTGGAATATATTGATCTTAAACAAATAAGCATAAAATATTTTTATGCAAAAGTGATAGATATTGACTCATTCAGAAATTTTATATATTCTGAAATTTTATTTAAATTAATAGCCTAAAGATACACAAAAATTTTGCCAGATAATTATCACATGGTCTCACTCATATGTGAATCTAAAAAACAAACTAAACTGATAAAATAAATCCAAAGACATAGAAACATTCATCAGACCATCCAATGTGAGGGAAGGGGGAAGTAGATGGGTAGGAAGAGATTAACCAAAGACTTTATATGCATAACCATGGACACAGACAATGTGTAGGGAGGGGAGGTAGGCTAGAAGGGGTCAATAAGAGAAAAAGGGTATATCCGTTAAACTTTCAACAATAGAGATAAATTAGAAATTTAAAGAAAAACAAACAAAATAAAGTGATGGTTTATTCAAAGAATAGCTGTGCCCATTAGGGCTGCTGAAACCTCCCACAAGTACTCACCATTGCTGCAGTGCACTTCTATGGTTGCATTCATAATTTGTTGAACAACAACTAAAAAGTGTAAATTTAAAATGTAATCAGAATTTAAAAATACATATTCAGGGATCTCAAACACAGCACAATCTAATAAACCATATTTATTATTTAACTTTATCACATTAAAAAGTACTTGTAAATTAAACTGAAAACTACAGGAAAAGAAAACAAGTTATTTGGTTCAAATCTTACAAGAATGATTATTTCAAATAGGGAAATATTAAGGGTGCCATTCATTGCCTCATCATGATCTCTCATGATTCCTTCCAGTTCTATAATCTTATGGCTATAATTTCCCAAATTATTAGAATTACAGCAATTCTATCCTAGTTGGGTCAATTGATACTTTCTCTAAGTTTCTGAATTAAAATACTTCTTAATCAATATTTATGGTATAAATGAGTGAATAAGAACACTGAGTGCTTAAACCATTCATTTTAAAGAGCACAAACTGATGGGAGAAAGTAAAACAGAATTTCAGCTCATCCATCAGTTCTTCACTGGGCCTACTCATTCATTTTACTGAAGCAGTGATTTTCAAACTTTGGTGTGCCTAGAATAAAAGGAAAGGCTTGCTAAACACAGAATGCTGGGTCTCATACTCAAAGACTCTGATTCAGTATATCCGAATTTTTCAAGTCTCCCCAGTAATGCTGATGGTGTTGGTCTGGGGACCACGCATTCAGAACCACTGTATTGTGTTAAACCTTGATTTGTAGTAAGAAAACTTTGATTTAAAAAAGAAAATGCAGATATGGTACTATTTATTTTTAAAATCACAAATACTGAAAGGAAAAAAAAAATGGTGGCAGAATGGATGGACGTGTCTGGAGCCTTGGCACTGAACAGACAGAGAACAGCTGAAGGTTGCACTGGGAGTGTTTGTTGGCAAGATAAGGAACAGTTGTCCTTAAGGAGAAGGTGGGGGGCTGCTGGACAGGGTTCCCCTGAGAGGCAGCCCCACTGCCATGGGGTTTATTCCCCCAGAGCCACTAGTGCAAATGTGGAGGCTGTGCCATCTTGCAGGGGAAAGTGGATGGTTACGGCAGCCTGAAAAGCTACAGCTGCGGAACCCACCTAAAAGCAGTGTGTGTGTGGGGGGGAGGGTCCCAGAACACCGCTCTCCAATTGACACAAACAATCAGATTCAGAGGAGCTTCACATGTCACATGGAAAGGTCAGATTTCGCCTGGGATAAGGAGAGAGAACTACATAACAAGATGCCCGGAAAAGAAATACCATGGGTAGATGAAGAAATGGCCCATATATGAAAAAAAAGCAGGCATCACCAGAAAAGGAAGTAAACGAAATAGAAGCAAACAATCTGCCAGAGAAAGAGTTCAGAGAAATAGTCATAAGGTGGCTGAAAAGACTGAAAGACAAATTCAACAATATGAGTAAGAACCAAGAGGAAATGAGGAAGAACCAAGAGGAAATGAAGAATAATCAAGAAGAAATGAAAAATGACATTACTGCTGTAAAGAACTCATTATAAAGCATCAAAAGCAGACTAGACAAAGCAGAAGACCGCATCAGTGAGCTTGAAGACAAGGTAGGAAGAAATACCCAAGTACAGCAGCTTCTAGGAAAAAAAAAAAAGCAAGAGGAGAGCCTAAAAGAACTTTGGGATAACACAAAACAAAACAACATCTGCATAACTGGGGTTCCAGAAAGAGTGGAAATTGAGCAAGGAATAGAAAACCTGTTTGAAGAAATAATGACAGAAAACTTCCCTGATATAGGGAAGAAAAAACCCACACAAATCCAAGAAGCTCACAGAGTCCCAAGAAAAATGAACCCCAAAAGACTGATGCCAAGGTACATTATAATTAAATTGGCAAACACAAATACCAAAGTAAGAGTCTTAAAAGCAGCCAGAGAGAGACAGAAAGTTATCTACAAAGGAACCCCCATCAGACTACCAACTGATTTCTCAACAGAAACTCATCAGACCAGAAGAGAATGGAATGAAATATACAAAGTCATGCAAAGGAAGAGTCTGAATCCAAGAATACTGTACCCAGCAAAGCTTTCAATCAAAATTGAAGGTGAAATCAGGAGCTTCACAGACAAAAAAAAAACAAAACAAAAATAAACTAAGGGAATTTATTACCACCAAATCAGCAATGCAAGAAATGTTAAAGGGTCTGTTGTAAAAAAGAAATAGAAAGCAGAGAAGGAACACAGGGGTAAAGAATAAAAATGGCGACAGATAAGTACCTATCAATAATAACTTTAAATGTAAACTGATTAAATGCTCTAATCAAAAGACATAGGGTAACAGATTGGATAAGAAAACATGAATCATATATCTGCTGTCTACAAGAAACCCACCTAAGAAAAAGAGATGCACACAGATTGAGGGTAAAGGGATGGAAGACAGTTTTCAGGCAAATGGAGATGAAAAAAATATAGTGGGGTTGCAAACACCTTCTATGAAGCCAGCATCACCCTAATACCAAAACCAGATAAAGACAACACAATAAGAGAATTACAGGGCATTATATCTGACGAATTAAATCTCAAAGTGAAGGACATAACAAGAGATAAGGAAGGCCACTTCATAATACTAAAGGGAGCAATCTGACAAGAAGAAATAATTCTAGTATACATACATGCACCCAATACAGGAGCACATAAATACAAAACAACAACAACAACAACAACAACAACAACAACAACTGGAGGATATCAAGGGAGAGACTGACAGCAATATAATCGTAGTAAGAGACTTTAATACCCCACAGTCACCACTGGAAATATCCTCTAAATATAAAATCAGCAAAGAAGCATCAATCCTAAATGGCTCACTAGACCAGATGGAGTTGACATCTTCAGAACATTTCACCCCAAAGCCACAGAATATACATTCTTCTCAAGTGCACATGGGTCATTTTCAAAGATAGACCAAATGTTGGGTCATAGTCAATGTCTCTTCAAATTCAAGAAGATAGAAATCACATCAAGCATTTTCTCAGATCACAGTGGCATAAAACTGGAAATCAAATACAATAAAAACAATACAAAGAAATCAAACACATGGAGATTAAACAGCATGTTATTAAACAATGACTGGGTAACCAGACAGATCAAGGAAGAAATAAAAAACATCATGGCAACAAATGACAATGACAACACAACAATACAAAATTTATGGGACACAGGGAAAGCAGTCTTGAGAGGGGAGTTCATAGCTCTACAAACATATTGCAAAAAACAAGAAAAATAGTAATAAACTACCTAACCTTACAACTCAAAAAACTAGAAAGAGAGCAACAAGAAAAGTAGAAGGAAGAAAATAGTAAAGATGAGAGCAGAGATAAACGACATAGAGACCAAAGAAACAATTCAAATGATCAACAAAACCAAGAGCTGCTTCTTTGAAATGATAAACAAGATTGATAGATCTCTAGCCAAGCTCACCTGGAAGCAAAGAGAGAAAACCCAAATAAACAAAACCAGAAATGAAAGAGGTAAAATAACAACAGATTTATCTGAAATATAAAGGGTTGTTAAAAAATACTATGAACAACTCTATAACAACAAACTGGACAACCTGTAGAAAATGGACATATTCCTAGAAAAATATAACCTTCCAAAACTCAATCAGGAAGAATCTAAACATCTCAATAGGCCAATAACTATGGAAGAAATTGAAGCAGTCATCAAAAAGCTTCCAGCAAACAAAAGCCCAGGGCCAGACGGCTACACAGGGGAGTTTTACCAAACATTCAAGGAAGAATTAAAACCTATCCTCCTCATACTATTCACTAATATTCAAGCAGAAAGAATACTTCCAAACACCTTCTATGAAGCCAGCATCACCCTAATACCAAAAACCAGATAAAGACAACACAATAAGAGAATTACAGGCCATTATCCCTCATGAACATAGATGCCAAAATCCTCAACAAAATTCTAGCAAATTGGATCCAGTAGTATATCAGACAGATCATACACCATCACCAAATAAATAAATGTGATACATCACATAGACAAACTGAGAGATAAAAATCACATGGTCATATCAATTGATGTGGAAAAAGCATTTGACAAAATGTAACACCCTTTCTTGATAAAAACGCTCAGCAAGGTGGGAATAGAAGGACCATACCTCAACATCATAAAAGCCATATATGATAAACCCACAACTAACATCATACTCAATGGGCAAAAACTAAAACCATTTCCCCTAAGAACAGGAACAAGACAGGGATGCCCACTCTCACCACTCCTGTTCGACACAGTACTGGAAGTATTAGCCACTGCAATTAGACAAGAGGAAGAAATAAAAGGCATCCAAATTGGAAAAGAAGAAGTGAAGTTGTTCTTATTTGCAGATGACATGATACTGTACATAAAAATCTCAAAAGAATCCATCCAAAAACTAATAGACTTAATAAATGAATTTGTCAATGTAGCAGGATACAAAATAAATGCCAAGAAATCTATGGCATTTCTATACACTAATAGTGATATTACAGAAAGAGAGACTAAAAAAGCAATCTCATTTACCATCACACCAAAAAAATTAAGATACCTAGGAATAAACCTAAATAAGAAGGTAAAAGACCTATACACAGAAAACTACAGGACACTGAAAAAAGAAATAGAAGAAGATGTAAACAGATGGAAGAGCATACCATGCTCACAGACAGGGAAAGGTAACATCATTAAAATGTCCATACTACCCAAAGCAATCTATAGATTCAACGCACTACCCATTAAAATACCAACGACATATTTCACAGTCCTAGAAAGAATTCTTCATAGATTCACCTGGAATAAAAAAAGACCACAAATAGCCACAGCAATCCTGAGAAAGAAGAATAGAATAGGTGGAATCTCAATACCAGATTTCAAGCTATATCACAAAGCCACTGTTCTCAAACAGCCTGGTACTGGCACAAGAACAGACACATAGACCAATGGAATAGAATAGAGAATCCAGATATCCACCCAAACCACTATGCTCAATTCAGAGTTGACAAAGGAGGCATGAACATACAATGGAGTTAAGACAGTCTCTTCAATAAATGGTGTTGGGAAAATTGGACAGATAGATGCAAAACGATGAAACTAGACAACCAACTTATACCATGCACAAAAATAAACTCCAAATGGATACAGATCTTAAACATAAGACAGGAAACCATAAAAATATTAGAGGAACCCACAGGCAGCACAATCTCTGACATATGCTGAAATAACTTCTTCACTGATACTGCTCCAAGGGCAATGGAAGCTATAGAGAAAATAAACAAATGGGACTACATCAAAATAAAAAGCTTTTGCAGAGCAAAAGAAACCAGCATCAAAAGAACAAGAAACCCCACTGTGTGAGAGAATATATTGGAAATGTTATCACTGATAAAAGTTTAATCTCCAACATCTTCATGCAACTTATACAACTTAATAAAAAGAAGATAAATGATCCAATAAAAATATGGGCAATGTACTTAAATACAGTGGTACCTCGAGATACAAGTGCCCTAACATACGAGATTTTTGAGATACAAGCCTTCGATCGAGCAATTTTTTGCTTTGAAATATGAGCAACATTTGAGATCGGAGTAATCCCGCGGATCGGCCGGCTGCACACGACCCACCAATTTACCGCAATTCGAGCGTCTCATAATTTCCCACACCTCAGTCAGTGTGCTTGTTTACCTAGTTGCTGAAGCATCTTTTGTGCATTTACATACTTTATCACATTTCTCTTTATAACCATGGGTCCGAAGAAAGCCAGTGGAAAGGTCAGTGCTCAGAAGAGGATGATGTCTATTGAATTAAAGCGTGCAATCATAGAAAAATATGAGCAAGGTGTGCGAGTGGCTGACTTGCGAGGCAGTACGGGCGTAGTACTTCAATGATAGGCACTGTGCTTAAACAGAAGGAGTTGATAAAGGGTATAACACCAGCTAAGGGCGTTACAATAATTTCTAAGCTCCGTAGCTCTCTCCATGAAAAGATGGAGAATCTACTGATGGTGTGGGTGACGGAGAAGTAGCTTAAAGGAGATATTTTAACACAGGGCATTATATACCAGAAGGTACAAGCTATTTACTGTGATTTGCTGGAGCAGACCCCGCGCACTTCCATGGATGAAGCATCAAAAGACTAATTTAAAGGTTTCAGCATTGACTCCATCGTCAGGAATGGTGAGGCAGCAAGTTCGGATGTGAAGGCAGCTGAGGATTACCTCAAAACTTTTTCCGAACTGATAGAAACCAAAGGATATATCCCCCAGCAAGTCTTCAACTGTGACGAGACAGGGCTTTTCTGGAAGAAGATGTCGAATAGGACTTATATAATGGCAGAGGAGAAGGCGATGCCAGGCCACAAACCCATGAAGGATAGGCTAACTCTTGCACTGTGCACCAATGCGAGTGGTGACTGCAAGATCAAGCCTCTGCTTGTATACCATTCGGAAAACCCCAGAGTCTTTAAGTCACATAAGATTTTAAAAGATCAACTGCAAGTTATGTGGAGGGCAAACCCAAAGGCATGGGTCACCAGGCAGTTCTTTGTGGAGTGGGTAAACCTGGTTTTCGGTCCTTCTGTTAAGAAATATCTACAGGAAAACAACCTAACCATGCAAGCCCTCCTCGTCCTCGACAATGCTCCTGCTCACCCACCGAACCTGGAAGATGAACTCCTCGAAGAGTTCAAGTTTATAAAGGTTGTCTACCTACCTCCCAACACCACTCCTATCCTGCAGCCCATGGATCAGGAGGTGATTTCTAATTTTAAAAAGCACCTGTTCCGGCGCTGCTTTGAGGTGATGGAGAACACAAACCTCACCCTTCGAGAGTTCTGGAAGAACTACTTTAACATCATGATATGCCTCAGAATTATTGATCAGGCCTGGCTGGGTGTTACAACGAGGACTTTGACCTCTGCATGGAAGAAGCTGTGGCCTGAGGCAGTTGCCGAAAGGACCTTCGAAGGATTCGAACCCGAGGTGCCAGTGGAGGAGGAGATAGTGTCTCTGGGAAAATCCATGGGCCTGGAGATGGATGAGAGAGACGTGAATGAGCTCATCAAGGAGCACTCTCTGGAACTCACCACGGAGGAGTTATAAGAGTTGCAGTCTCAACAACATGTGAAGGTTCTCCAAGAAATTGGTTTCCAGGAGGAGCCAGAGGTGGAGGAGATCTCTACAAGTGAGATAAAGGAGATCTTAGGAATGTGGGAGAGGGTGTCACACTTCGTGGAAAAGAAACATCCCGAGAAAGTTGCTACTGGTCATGCATCTGAGCTGTTCAATGAAACTTGCCTCACCCATTTCAGAAACATTCTGAAAGGGAGGAGGAGGCAAACCTCGTTGGACACATTTTTTTTGAAATCGGCCAAAAATGCAAAGACCAGTAGCAATTAAGTTCAGTGAAGATTAGTTAAGTTACATTCAGTTTAGGGATAAAGTGTAGCATTAAGAGTGTAACGAGTAGGTAAATACACTTTATAAAACCAGTTTATTCCTTTACATTCTCTTTTATTATGTTTTTATGCAATATTTGTCATTTATAAATACATTTTTCTTATTCAAAAACACATAACAAGAACAACTGGGTGGCATTTTCGGGGCTGGAACGGATTAACGGCATTTCAATTGATTTCAATGAGGAAATTTGCTCTGAGATACGAGCAACTTGATATATGAGCAAGGTTATGGAACGAATTAAACTCGTATCTCGAGGTACCACTGTAGAACCTTTTTGAAAGACAACAGAAGGAAGGCCAAGAGACACATGACAGCATGCTCAAACTCATTAATTATCCTAGAGATGCAAATCAAAATGACAATGCAATATCATCTCACACCTGTCAGAATGGCAATCATCAACAAATCAACAAATGACAAGTGTTGGCGAGGATGTGGAGAAAACGGCACCCTAGTGCACTGCTGGTGGAAATGCAGACTGGTACAGCCACTGTGGAGAACAGCATGGAGTTTCCTTAAAAAACTACAAATGGAACTCCCATTTGACCCAACAGTCCCACTCTTAGGAATATATCCTAAGAAACTAGAAACACCAATCAGAATAGATTTATGCACCCGTATGTTCATAGCGGCTCAAATTACAATAGCTACAATTTGGAAACAGCCTAGATGCCTGTCAGTAGATGAGTGGATCAGAAAACCATGGTACTTCTACACAATGGAATTCTATGCTGCAATAAAAAAGAAGGAATTCTTATCATTTGTAGCAACCTGGAGGGAACTGGAGAGCATTATGCTAAGAGAAATAAGCCAGTCAATGAAGGAGAAACACCACATGATTTCACTCATTTGTGGATAATAAAGAGCATTATAAACTGATGAACAAAAAGATAGATACAGAGGCAGTAAAGCATCAAACAGACTTTTAAATTATAGCAGGAAGGTAGGGAGGGGTGGGGTAGATAAGAGATCAACCAAAGGACTTGTAAGCATGTATATAAGCATAACCAATGAACACAAGACACTGGGGAGTTAGATAGAGTATGTCTGGGAGGGAGGGGAATGGGAAGATATGTATACATGTAACACATTAAAAATAAATAAATAAATAAACAAACAAACAAACAAACAAATAAATAAATAAATAAAATCTCAAATATTTTCTTTTCCTGCAACCAAGAGTTCAGTATTTTAGAAAGAAAAAATAGAAAATTAAATTAAATAAAAAAGAAAAATATTAGAATTTATAAATAAAATATAAGAGATGAAATAAAAAATCATCATTAATTTTCCTTGAGGCTCATGTTGCTTTTTTTTTCATTTAACAATATATCAAAAATATATTTCAGATCACAAATATTCTCCCAGAATATTATAATAGGTTTATAGTATTTTATTGGATGCTTACAGTTTATTTTATTTTTCAGATCCACTAGAATTGCAATAATGATGGTTTTTATTTACTTATTAATAATTTTTGTAATTAACTTTGTATACATTTTAAGTGATTTCCTTAAAATGAATATCCAGAGTGAATTTCTGGTCTATAAGAATAACTTGCCCCATGGTGTAGTTCAGTGGTTGAGTGTTGACCCATGAACCAGGAGGTCATAGTTTGATTCATGTTCAAAGTACATGCCTGGTTGTGGGTTTGATCCCCAGTAGGGGGCATGTAAGAGGCAGTTGATAGATGTTTCTCTCTCATTGATGTTTCTATTTCTCTTTCTCTCTCCCTTCCTTTCTCTGAAACCATTTTAAAAAATAAAGTTAACAAATACTATAAGAAAGAATAACTTTAAAGCTTTTCTTATGTGTTGTTAAATGGCCCTTTATAAAGGTTCTGATTCATACATCTACCAGTAGCATGAGAATATTTCTCTTCAATCTCTCCAACTCTATTATTTTTAAGAAAGAAATACCCCCAAATATAAGGAAACAGCACTTTCTTATTTAATTTTCATTTTAGATTGTTACTGAAGTTAAACAATTTTTATGTGTATTTGGCCCATGCAATGCCAATTTTCATGTTCAATTAAGTGTGAGACTATCCTTTTACCTTTTTTATGTTCAGTTGCATCAAATGGCACCTGTGGTTTTTCAATGTTCTCATCCTCTGAGAAAGAATGCCTGCAAGTGCAATGCCAAACAGCTCTATCAATGAAATGAACAAAAATCACAGAAATTATATCAAACGCACTATTTGTTTTAATGTGTGGGCACTGTTCTTTTGCTGAACAAAAAGAAACACTTTCTGGATTTCATTCCTTGAAACTGGCAATTTTGTCTCAAATGAGGTGGGTGGAAATCTCATCATCTCTAATCATCAGAAGCGCATTTGAAGAAAACCAGGGGGAAAGTCACTCTTCGGTCCAAAAGTAAGCAATCTCTGATAGCTGGGGTCCAACAGAAGTGATTCGGGAACACATTCTTACTGGAATCTGTTTGGCTGAAGTTACAGTCTTGAAGCAAAAAGCCTAATAAACATACATATAGTCTAAGAAATACAAGAGTACCATGCAGAAAGACTTGCCAAGACTTCCATCCTTAAACTCTGATTAACAGGAGTGAATGATAATGGTTAGTTATATCTTTGTGTGTTTGCCTCATTTTTCTGTTGTATAAGTAAATGCTTAGCCAGATTGCCCCTTAAGTCCTCAAATTTTGGAACAAAATAATCTAAATTGCAGACAGAAAAATTGCTGGCCATGAAATAAAGAATACTGGGCATGATGTGACTCGACTTTCCTGTGCTTTGTTGTGAATCTCCATTTCTACTCCAACAAAACAGAGATAACAATACTGGCCCAACTTCACAGGGATTCTATTAGAATTAAATCAAATGCTTTGTGTGTAATTACATTTTATACATATTTATCATCCCAGATATGTGCTGATTAATATCTGTGGAAGAGATGAATAAGCTGTACTCAATTCCTTCAAAATATAAACATCACATAAGGAAATATAAATATCACATAAGGAAATTAAGAAGAATCTAGGAATTAAAAATATTCCTAATGTATAATGCCTTTATTGCACTTTGTGTGTGTGTAATTAGGGGTAAAAAAATTATGTCTACAACTAACTTTAAAATACAGTTGACCCTTGAACCATGTAGAAGTTAGGAGCTTACCCCCACTTACAACTTCTGACTCACCCAAAACTTAACTACAGTTGGCCTTTTGAATTCAAGGATTCAACCAACTACAACTGAAAGTAACATTTTCGATCTGCAGTTGGGAATCTGCAGTTAGAAATCTGTGGCCGAAAGTCTGAAAATACTATTTTTGATCCATGGTTGGTTGAATCTATAGATGCAAAAACAAAGGATACTGACAGCTGAATGTATTTATTGAAAAAAAATCTGCTCTAAGTGGGCCTGTGCAGTCCCAATTAATGTTGTTCAAAGGTCAACTATATTTCTCTTCTTCCAAAGAATTAAGAAACAGATAAAGCATGCATAGGGTGAGATACATTTTATTGAAAAATCTCTGAGTTCCTATGAAGCAAAAACTCTAAGTGAAGACCATAATAGATACAACTCTGACCTGCATGCAAACTGGATTTTGGAAAGGTTACTCTCTCTTTTAAAAAAAATATATATATATATATATTTTATTGATTTTTTACAGAGAGGAAGGGAGAGAGATAGAAAGTCAGAAAGATCGATGAGAGAGAGAGACATCGATCAGCCACCTCCTGCATGCCCCACACTGGAGATGTGCCTGCAAGCAAGGTACATGCCCCCGACCAGAATCGAACCTAGGACCTTTCAGTCTGCAGGCCAACACTCTATCCACTGAGCCAAACCGGTCTTGGTAGAAAAGGTTACTCTCTTAATGGAATGAAATGTTTTAGGCAAGATGTAGTGATTTCTCATTTAATTTTGTGAATAAATTATGTTTTCAAAATATGAGTTTTCATGGCAAGCATGTGAATAGAGCAACATACACTTGCAACTCTGTTTCAAGTGAAGTCAAAATTAATAGAGAGTGAACATTCTGTTCAGATTTATACTAATTCTGTTGGGACCTCTGTATTCTGAGCCTCGGGACATAGGCATACCTGTCACTTTTCTGAACAGTTACTTTTCTGACTTTATCTCTTTTCACCTTTTTGCTATAGGCAGTTGATCTTTATTTTAAACAAAAGAGAAAAAGAGGCATGGATGCATGGAATAGACTAAGAACTGTCAGAGGGGTGGGGTTAGGGAAGGCTGGATTAAAAAAGTTGAAGGGATTAGCCCCAGAACATCTGTACATAATACATAGACACAGACAACAGTGTGGCCATAACCAGAGAGAAGAGGAGTAAGGGCTGGATGGAGGTGGGCAAATGGGGGAAAGGACTTTGCTTTGATGAGCACATGATGCAGCATGCTGATGATGTTTGATTGAGTTGTACACTTGAAACTTGTATAGTTTTGTAAACCAATGTCAACCCAAAAAATTCAATAAAAAGAACATAAAATAAAGGATGAAGTTAATAACCCCCATAGATAGTAGATGGGTGATTTCAGTGAGTGCAAGATACAAACAATGGATCACTGAGCTATACTATTTAAAAATCTAACTCTCAAATAAATAAAACCTTCAGTCAGGCCTACTACTTCCAAGTATTGGGGGAATAAAGTCAACTTCATAAAGTTGTGACAACTAAAGAGATTTCTTATCCTGAGAGAGGTCTTAAGAATTCTTCAAATATATAAAGATTTGTATATTTGAATTACAGACAAAACAGCAAGCTTCTTACAGAATAGCTTTCTCTTGCTCCTAAGGCAGAAGAAAATGCAGTCCAACTCCTTAGATGTCATTCCTGAGGGCGACTGCAAGAGATCAATGACTACTTCATCTTTCATCTCCCCACAGGTTTAGGCTTACTTCTGTCTTCCTGGCCACAGAAAAGCCAAATCCTCCCTTCCTTCTACCATTTAAAGCCAAATCTTCCCTTCATTCTACCATTTAAAGCCAAATCTTCACTTCATTCTACCATTCTACCTATCTAAGGCCTTGGGCACTGCCACATTTGCCAGCAACAGGAGAGGTTAATATGCTCACCAGGCCCATCTTCTCTCTCACTCCTTCATTAGAGTGGAAGTGAAAATGGGGGGCCAAGAAAGGTTTCTTCCAGCCAAATGTTTCCCTCCAAGGTTCTACCTTCTAAAAAAAATTTTGTGGCAGAAACGGACATTTTTATTAATTTGGATAAGTTTTTCCCAGAAAAAAAAAATCATGCCTCAAAACCATCTAAATAAATGCATACACCATCTTGGGCTAATTCTAACTGACAGTTCATAAAACAAATCTCACCTAATTCGTTCTGCCTGCTGCTCCCATAACTCAAGGATATATATTATGAAATGAAATTAGATTGAAACTTTTAACTTTAAGCATTACTTTTTAGTGGAGTCAAATTTGGTTGGTTTGAAACCCTGTTGGGTATATTTTTGTTACAGTGTTTGAAGACCACTGGAATCATTATGGTTTTAATGATTTCAAGAAACTTATTTTCCAGAGCATGAATTTTTGGACACACTTGTTTTTTGTTGCTTTCTTTAATTTAGGCAAAGCCTTTGAAATCAATCTTTAGACTAGAGATTTTTTTTGAATTGCACAATTCAAGTTTGTGGCTCTCTTACCATTCCAATGGATGTGATTGTGCCTTTTTATTCAGGAGCTGAAATTGCTCAAAAACATTTAAAAGAGAGGAATGTTGGGTCAAGACTGAAGGAGCTTTTCCCATAGCATTTGCAGTGACATAAAATTCATGCATCCAAGACTGAATCCCGGAAGTTGATGGAAAGAGCTGAGAAAGAATATTCAAAGGCAGAATATCAGAATAAGTAATATACAACAAATGTAAAGGTAGTATTACTAAGAAAGTAATTTATATTCACATATTTTAAAATCAGTACTTATTAAAAATCCATTTTCAGTACCATAATATAATTTTCTGTGTAGTTGTCAAGGTAAACTCCACTTTTAATATGGCATTCATTTTTTTGATGATCATATTTTCAAATGGGTTGAGTTTTTATTCTCTTTTCATTGAATATAAATATTTCTACAGATATCTGAAAACAAGCCCAATAACAGGATGGGTCAGGCACTGGGAAGAATGAATAGGAATCCTTTGTGTTACAAGTGAGATATATCGAAGTGAGAGATATTAATCCTACCAAAAACTATCTGCATTCTCTTTCAGCTCTCACAGTATGTAAATTGTGTGTGCCTTTTCTCCTGTGAAGTAATTCTTTAGTTCTTCCTCAAATTCTGCCAAGAGATGTTCTTGACATTCACATTAGCTTTTATTTTTACTTATTTTTTTCTCAATGTCTCCCCATTCGCAATACAGACCAGGCAAAGAGCCCGAGCTGAGGTGTATATGGGATAGGTTTACTCTGCCTCCTATTTCTGTACAGTCAGTGTAAGCACACAGCTTGTGGTGAGCACCAGGAGGCCCACAATATCTTAAGTGATGAATTCCTGAAGAATGAGGCCAGGTCTCTTTGATTATCTTTGTATAGGATGAAGCCAAATTTTCATGAGTATAATACCATGTTTCAAATAATTAAAATGATAATCCATGCATTTTATTATCTTTGGGGCAATAAACATGCTTTGAATCCTCTAACATATGGGGCTAAATTATAAAAGTAAATATTAAATGGGTTATAACTCATATAAGTAGCATATGAATACATGATTTCTTGTAGTAACAAATAAATATTTGATTCAAATACATTAATACTATATCATTAGTGGATTTTTAAAAGAGCTGTGTTAAAATGTTTTATATAAGCATCTTAGAAAGAAAAATACAAATTCATTATAATCTATCTATATAAGTGGCAGAACTAGAAACAAAGCAAGTACTGAGAATGCACATATATGTATAAATTATTCTGTGGTCAATAAATTAATAGAACCCAAGAAAATACATAGAAAAGAAAATAATGATATTTTAGGCTGAAACCAGTAGTAGTTATCCTAATTATTTACATTTCCTTTCTTACTTTACATTTTCTTATTTTGGTGTGATTTATAAAAAGTTAAGTCAGTGTCCTTAAATATTAATATATTCAATAATATTTGATTTTACACAACAAAAAGGACAGAAGCAGAAAAAAATTTTGTCACATGATATCCCAAAGCTAAAAGCAAAATTTATTTAGAAAAACTTGGATATTTTCCCCTTAATAACTGTCAAATTCTGCCAGCTTTAACAACCTCATATTTTTTTTAGCTTTAATAAGACATATTATTTATAAACTCTTCAAGAATAAGTACTCTTTTCATCTTCATATATCTGAATGAAGAAAGGAGTTTACAAAGATGTCTGTTCTTTAAAGAAATATATTCACCTAAGTTAAAATCAAAAACAAGCAGTTTATGGCTGATTTACTATAACCTCAGTAATCAAGATGAATCAAATGTCATTTTAGTTTTACCAGTTGGAATTGCCCCAAGCTCCCAAGTTCCTTTACGAAAGTCATCATTGAATTAATCTCCTCTAAAGATAGGCATCGATTCAGTTCGTTTTTGTAGTTTTCACCCTATAACAGGTCGGAAAAAAAACAACCCTTAAGCATTTGCTACAGCCCAGTTCACAAACCAATGAAAATTTTCACTCTGTAAATAAACAGCTGGGCTAATGAATGCTAACTAATTATTAATAACTTCAATCATGACAATGGTCTCTTCATATAAGAGAACTTCATATTTGACAAAGAAAATCTGGATGAAATCACTCAAGAGTGCTCTGTTAGTTAGAGTGGGGAGAGAAGCTCAGGAGGCAGAGGTGTGGGGTATTGTGGAAACCCAGGAAGAGTCTCCTTTAACCTCCAGGTAGTAGAGAATGCAGCAGCAACATATAGAGAATGATAATGTACTTAGTAATCTGTATAGATATTTCGGACACCCCAAGAACACTTCTATTAACACCATAAAAACTAGTCAATGCACTATGAATACTGTATCCTAATCATCACTGTCTAATCTGTTTACCAGGTGTGAATGCTTCAAAAAATTAGTATTATAACTCAAGACCCTTGATGTCAATCTGGAACACTCACTGCTATTCTAAACTGACTCCAAAAAGTTATGATACTCATTTTAAAGTATTCTATAACATATAATATGTATAATTCATAATATCTGCAAATGTCTCTTATGAATTAGGAACTACTTTTCTTCATTTCAATTCATAACTTTATCATAATTAGTCACCTACTTAGCTGACACAAAAATAATATTGGTCCTCAGATGAGAAAAATACTAAGACATGTAATGTATTGATACAAATGAATCATCAAGTTGCTTAATTACACCATAAAGAAAATAGCATCTTGTAAAGAATGACTTGGAAAAAAATATTTGTCAGTACAAAAATAGGCACTTACCTTGGAAACAGCTGATCTATAGATTCTCTGAAATATATCAGAGAATATGGAAAGTGATTCATTTGAGAAGAGAAAATTGAAAGCATCTTTAAAAATAAATTCTTCTGTGTTTTGGTCCTCAAAATCCATATTATTGTCATCTTGAAAATGTAAATGCCCATGCACCTGTGAGAAAGGAGAAACAGAAAATACATTTCATTGACTTACTTTTACTGCAGTGTCACTTCTCAGACATGATTCATTTCCTGTTGGATTATAGATCAGAACTGACATCTAGTGGTCTTTTTGGAGGTGAACAGTTTCATAAAATGTAGTATTCTTTCCAAGGTACAATTTTTTGTAAGAAAATGAACTAATAGATTATAAAGTTACATTAGCTTAGCTTGAAAACATTGTTGAAGAAATTGGAAGATAGCATATAACATTTCTGAACAATATATTTCGAAGAGCATAACAAACTATTAGATCTGTGTTAAATATTGAATGACCATTGTAATACATAAATTCATAAAGTTTTATGATTTTATGGATAAATCTTTGAACTATTCAACCAAATGTCAAATATAATATAATCATTCTCCTAATATAAAAGTTTAAAAATCAATTAATGCAAAAAATTGAATTCTGGTTGCACATAATTTTATTTTGTTCCTCTTCCTGCTTTCCCACTCCACATCCCAAAATAATGCTTTCTATAGATGAATTCAATGAATTCTTTTTCCACTAATGGCTATTCTAGATTTAAAATATATTGGAGGAAATGATCTGAATGAGTTAATTTGATTTGAGAGGAATTAAAAGAATCAGAGTATATAAAAACTTCAATTTATATATATTTATATTAGAAATAACATATATTCAAACATTTCTATGATCTTTTAAATTAAAATACAGGCCAATTTTAAAGTAAATATGTAAGGAATGAGTTACCTTTTTCTTAAAAACTCATGTGAATAAGTTGGTAATCTGCTAGTTTCTATTGTCTAAATTTGTGCATTTCATATACTTAGCATTATACCCTATTTCTTTCATAAGCAGTTTTTGAACCATAGAAAAACCCATGCTTGTTTGGTAGGGATGCATAGTTGGAATAGGAACTCAAATCACAGGCTATCCACATACTAGTTAATTCTCAGAGCTATCATAAACATAAGTAGTAACTTTAATAAAGTTGCTATTTATTGACTCCTTACTATGAATTAAAATAACACACACACACACACACACACACACACACACACACACACACACACACACCATTCAGCATAAAGTAGAAGCTCACACAGCCCTCTTGTACACTCACCTGGAGCACCACAGGGGACGCAAAACTGCCATAACCAATCTCAAAAGTTAAAAGTTGAAAACATAAACTGCAACTGAAATGAAACCACAGGGAACAAATTATATTCTATCTGCTGCATTTAATCTATTATTTGTAATTACATTACAAACAGTTCTTCTAGTTATATTTCAAGGTCTGTAATAATTAAAAAGAACAGTTTTCAGATCATCAAAAATTGCATACAATTTAATTTTGTATTTGAAATCTGTTTTGTTTCTTACAGAAAATACAAATATATCTGAAGTATTCATAACACATTAAACTAAACAATGATGTTATGCTGAAAAAACCTAAATAGTCTTATTCATGTACAAAGCATGATAACACTTAATGGAGTCATCTCCTCTTCTGGCATACTAGCTTTAACATTTCCCTAGAAAATAAAGGTGTTAGATGATATTCAAGTTAACTGAAATATGAGCAAAGGAGTTATTGAACTTTGTTCATAAAAGCCTGTAAGAAAAAAAATATATCTAGTCAGTGGCAAGTATATGATAGAAATAGCTAATTTGAAAGGGGCTGCCACTTAAAAAATCAGTTTAAGTAACGTTGCTTTACTTCTTGTCACCCACTATTTATATCTAGACGAGTCTGCAATGTGCTCTGACGTTTTAGGATCTATAAACAAGGAAACAGAACATTTTCCAAGAGGAATCTATGTGTGATAATTAAGATATATTTTCACTAACAATCCATTTCTAGAAGGTAGGGTTTTTCTTTTTTTAACATCAGACTTTATTTTCACCTGTGAAAGGCCTTTGGTCCCAGAGGAGACGTTTCACTGAAAGCTTCGGCAGCCAGCAGGAGTTTGCTGATTGCTTCCTTCATGTTATCCAAAGCCTGGAGAGGTGAACTGGCCCTCAGGAATGTCTCAAAAAAGGTTTGCAGCTGTAACAAAGTAAATAGCTCCTATGTTCAAACAACATTACAGTTTGTCTATCATTTCCAAGCTTACCAATTTGAAAGATTCCTTTAGATTCTTGTCTCTTTGTCACACTTAAAAATCCTAATTAGAAAAGTTTGATAATCTAAGATTTATATATGAATATATCAGTATTTATATATATACTAGAGGCCCAGTGCATGAAATTTGTGTCCGGGGGGTGGTGGTGGAAGGGGGCGGGTGTCCTTCAGCCCAGCCTGCTTCCTCTCCAATCTGGGACCCCTTGAGGGATGTCCAAATGCCCGTTTAGGCTCGACCTGAGTAGGATTGGGCCTAAACAGGCAGTCAGACATCTCTCTCACAATCCAAGACTGCTGGCTCCCAATTGCTCACCTGCCTGCCTTCCTGATTGCCCCTAACCACTTCTGCCTGCCAGCCTGATTGATGCCTAACTGCTCCCCTTCCAGTCTGTTTGCCCCTAACTGCCCTCCCCTGTGGGCCTGGTCACCCCTAACTGCTCTCCCCGGGAGGCTTGATCACCCCCAACTTCCCTTCCTTGCAGACCAGGTCCCTCCCAACTGCCTTCCCTGCTGACCACCTCATGGTGGCCAACTTATGTCCACATGGGTCAGGATCTTTTGACCATATGGGGGCAGTCATCTTGTGTGTTGGAGTGATGGTCAATCTACATATTACTCTTTTATTAGATAGGATTGAGCCCTGGTGCTTTGGTGGGTACCAGCTGGTTTGCCCTGAAGGGTGTCCTGGATAAGGGTGGGGGTTCCCTTGGGCATGGGGTGGCCTGAGTGAGGGGCCTGTGGTGGTTTGCAGGCCAGTCACACACCCCTGTGACTCAATCCAAGGCCCTGGTATCTGGAATTTATTTATCTTTTACAATTGAAATTTTGTAGCCTGGAGTAGAGCCAAACCTTCTGCTCACACAGCCATTGAAGCTTTGTTACCTTAAGCAGAGGCCAGGGTGTGCGGAAAGCTTATCTTCCTCCATCACCAGGGGCAACACAAGCCTCCCTCCTGCTCTCTCTGTGGCTATAGCCATCTTTGTTGGGTTAATTTGTATATTCGCTCTGATTGGCTGGTGGGCGTGGCTGGTGGGTGTAGCAGAGGTACAGTCAATTTGCATATTACTCTTTATTAGATAGGATACTAGAGGCCCATTGCAGAAAGATTTCTGCAAGAATAAGGTTTCTTGCAGCAGTCTTCACTACCCTACCTGCTTCCCTTCCATCTCCTCCATCCAGCTTGCTTGTTTTTCTGCAGCTTCCCTCCCTTCTGCAGTGCTTGGCTTCCTTCTACACTGTCTTCAGTCTTTGCTCTGCACTGGGATATGCAAATCAACTACCATCTTGTTTGGTTTAATTTTCATACTCACTCCTAATTGGCTTGTGGGTGTGGCTTGTGGGTGTGGCAGAGGTATGGTCAATTTACATGTTTCTCTTTTATTAGATAGCATAGTATGTAGTATATATAATATACATAAGGTATAGTATATGTAGAAAAAGTATATAATATTCTGCAGGTATATTATATAATGAATATAGGAATAGGAAGAGAATTCAAGATGGCGGCATAGGTAAACACCTACACTGCTGTCTTGCACAACAATTTCAAAACTACAACTAAAAGACAGAATGGACATCATCAAGAACCACAGGAAAGCTAGCTGAGTGGAAATTCTGCAACTAGAAGGAAAGAGAGGGGCTCACAGAGACCAGAGGAGCTGCAAAAGGCTGAGGTACGGAGACGTGCACGTGGAGGGAGTGGGTACCGGAGAACCTGGCTGGCTTTCTCTGGCAGGAGGGAGACGGAGACTCTCAAAGGCATTGAACCTCTTATCTTACGACACTAAACCCCAGATCCAGCCAAAACTCATACGGGGGAGTTTGGACTGTGAAAAGAGAGAAGTGCACAGAAATTTAGGGGAGTCACAAAAGATCAGAAGTTTGGTGGCGCAAATGGCACTGCTCGCAGAGGACTGATTGCTGATTGTACCACTGGCTTTCAAAGCATCCCAACTGCGTCACTTCTAACTCCACTAAATCCCAGTTTTGGGCGAAACCCTGGGGACCCAGACCTATATGTTTCCCGGAGCACAGGGGAGCTGGAGGGGGAGCAGTCTAGAGGCACTGCCAGAGAGCGCGTGCACGCACAGGGACCACTCCAGTGATTACCCAGTCATGTGAGACTTAGGGGCCATGGAGGGTGGGGCCGGCTGGAAGGCAAAGCGGTCCATTAAGTTCTGAGACTCCACCTACCCCAGGCTCAACAGAGAGGTTTTTGCAGTGTTGTAACTCTTGTATCATAAGGCTGAATCCAACACAGAAGTTCTCCTGGCATAGTGAAAATGCTGAGACAAAGGAAGAGATCACAAACAAAGGAAATGGAGGAAAACAAATGATTGAATATAGAGTTCAAAACTACGATTATAAGGTTTTTCAAGAATATCCTAGAAAAGTTGGATGAAGTTATCAAGACCCAAGAGGAAAAGATCCAACTAGAGATGGAAAAGGACCAACTAGAGATGGAAAAGGACCAACTAGAAATTAAACATACACTGACTGAAATAAAAAATATTATACAGAGACCTAACAGCAGACTAGAGGAAGGCAAGAATCAAGTCAAAAATTTGAAATATAAAGAATCAGAAAACACTCAAATGGAAAAGCAAGAAGAAAAAAGAATCCAAAAATGTGAAGATAATGTAAGGAGCCTCTGGGACAGCTTCAAGCGTACCAACATCAGAAGAAGAGAGAGAACAAGTTACTGAAAACCTATTTAAAGAAATAATAATTGAAAGCTTCCCACATCTGGTGAAAGAAATAGACTTACAAGTCCAGGAAGCACACAGAACTCCATATAAAAGGAATCCAAAGAGGACTACACCAAGCCACATTATAATTAAAATATTAAGAGCAGAAGACAAAGAGAGAATATTAAAAGCAGCAATAGAAAAACAGTTAATTACCTACAAAGGAGCACCCATATGACTGTCAGCTGATTTCTCAACAGAAACGATGCAGGCCAGATGGGAGTAGTAAGAAATATTCATTGTGATGAATAACAAGAACCTACAACCACGAATACTCTATCCAGCAAAGCTATCATTTAGAATTGAAGGGCAGATAAAGAGCTTCACAGATAAGAAAAAGCTAAAGGAGTTCATCAACTCCAAACCAGTATTATATGAAATGCTGAAAGGTACTCTTTTAGAAGAGGAAGAAGGAAAAGGTAAAAGACAAATAATTATGAACAACAAATACATATCTATCAACAAGTGAATCTAAAAATTAAGTGAATTAAAAATTTGATGAACAAAATAAACTAGTGTATATAATAGAATCAGGAGCATAGAAAGGGAGTGGACTGATCAGGGGGAAAGGGGTTAGGGGTGTACAGGGAGAGACTGGACAAAAATCATACACCTATGGATGAGGTCAACGGGAGAGAGGTAAGGGTAGAGGGAAGGGTGGGAGCCAGGTGGAGGGGAGCTATGGAGGGGAAAAAAGAGAAACAGATGTAATAATCTGAATAATAAAGATTTAATTTAAAAAATGGAACAGGCAAAAGTAGATTAAGAGTAATAAATAATACAATAATTAAATTAATAATACAAAAATAAACTGTTTTATATACAAAGGTAAACTACTTTGCCACCTGTTTATATTATACATATTATATAATATTACCTATAAATTACACATATTTTAAAAATAGAAGCCTTTTAAATGAACATGAACATGGGGTGCCACTACACCTTGTAATTTCAATTGCTTTGGAGATGTTCACTCCATTGTTTCCTCTTTTGATGGGATGTCTCTGTGGAGAATGAAATGAAACTGTGACAGGCTTGTGATCAGAATGCCCAAGTTTAATTTCTTACACTACCAGCCAGATGACCTCAGATTTGCAACTCAATTCTCCAAATTTTTGTGTCTTCTTTAAAATGGGTTAGCACCTACCAGTAGAGTGCTGTGAAACCAAATTAGGAGAAAATGTATGTGAAAGCCACTAGAAAGTATGAAATTCAAATCTAAGCATTTTATTATCAGAACAAAATCAAGTATGTCAAAGTTGCTTATTCATAGCATTTTGCTCTGGGCGATCTATACCACTATTAAAGAATCTAACAGAATCTCAGTGTTCTCCAACCATTCTATATATAATAAAAAGGTAATATGCTAATTAGACCAATCAGCAGAATGACCTTCCAGATGCCCTTCTGGATGACCTTCCAGATGAAGCTAGGGGCTTCAAGGACCTAGCCCCTTGCACAGATTTTGTGGTCAGGACTCTAGTTATAAAATGGGGCTCCACTGGGATGGAGAAGATAGAACAGTATTTCAAAAGTAAATGATGCTCAGGGCTATGCCTTCTTAGAAATACTACAATTGGCATCACAAATGCTATTTTTACTTGCTTAACTATGAAAGCAACTGCAATAGCAAAATTACTTTGAGAGGATGCTTAGCACCAGAGTTCAAGTCAAAAATTTTAAAAAGTATAAAATAAATATTATTAATTCATAGACTTTGGATAGACATACTCTTTTCCATCAGCAGATGACTGGATCCGAAAACTGTAGTACATCTACACAATGGAATACTATGCTTACATAAAAAAGAAGAAATTCTTACCATTTGCAGCAAACTGGATGGAACTGGAGAGCATTATGCTAAGTGAAATAAGCCAGTCAATGAAAGAAAAATACCACATGATCTCACTCATTTATGGGTAATAAAGAACATTATAAATGGATGAACAAAAAGATAGATACAAAGGCAGTAAAGCATCAAACAGACTGTCAAATTACAGTGGGAAGGTTAGGGAGAGGTGGGATACATAAAAGATCAACTGAAGGACTTGTATGCATGCATATAAGCATAACCAATGGACATTGAGGGGTGAAGATATGCATGGGAGTGGGGTAGGGGGGCAATGGGAAGATATGTACACATGTAATACATTAATAAAAAAATGGAAAAATTTTAAAAAGTATAAAACAAATCTCATTAATTCATAGACTTTGGATAGACATACTCTTTTCAAAGACTAAAAATATATTTTTTTACATCTGAAACAAATATTAAATTATATTGAATGCTAATTGTAATTGAAAAATATTTTTTTCAATTAAAAATATTTTTTTTTGTATAAACATGAAGCATGTATTCTATTCATGTTTTGGAAGATCAAACAACATCTTTCTGAACTGCTTACAATTGCAAAAGAAAAAACTTTTGTTGCTATGGTAATAAAGGATAGATATTGGCACAAATCACGTGAAAGAAAATGATAAATGTATGTTTAAAATATATAAGCAAAATTCTCCCAAGAAAAGCAAATACTGATTTTATAAACTTTTACTAGCAGACAAACAGAAACTTAATGAGATATATACTTTAAGACCCTATGAATACATCATTAGCTTTGGCAATTGGGATGTTTTTCCATTTCATTAAAAAATGAATATAATAATTGAATGATCAAAAGAAAATAAACTAATGCTAACCCTGAAAATGTTAACACCCTTGAGTCAAAACAGAATAATATTATGCTTTTCTAAATAAAAGCAACTCGTCATATTTCACTCACTTCACCATATCATGTAGAGTTATTGAACATATTATTGTATTTTCACATATTAATGTTTCCTGAATATCATGAAGGTCAAGGTTAATGATTTAGGAAAGTTCAAAATGCTTGTGTAGCATATAAGATACATAAGATGAATTATCAGATTATATCCTCCATGGCAAAAAATAATAATCAAATTAATGTTTTAGGATTACATTTATTCTTTTACTGTGAAAATGGTTATTAATTCCTGACTCTAACTGAGCATTGAAAATGGGCTTCCAGTACATGAATTAGTGCCTTTTAATTCAACTTTTGTTGAGAATTTCACTATGTGGAAATCATTCTGCTCTGAGCTTTGGGGAACAAGTAGAAAGCACTGAAGTAACAGACTCAAGTGGCTCAAAGTCCCAGAGGCAAAACGTTGGCTCTATGTCTGTTATTACATTGTGAGACTTTGTGGGATTAATCACAGTATCTACTTCGTAAAGGTATTGCTAAGATTAAATGAGAGAATGTACATAAGTTACATCGCCACTGGCACATATCAATAACTCATTACATTTTAGCTCCTTTTATTAATTAAAAGTCCACAGCCATTTAAAGGAAATTCAATTAAAGTGGTTGTCGAATCCAGATTCTCATAATGCAATGCATGATTTGGGAAGATCAAGCTGCCTCTGGGAATTCAAACATTTGTGACACTAGCCAAGGAAGAATATTTAATATATAAAACCCTTTCAATACAAATGTTTAAAAAGGAGAACATAAAGAGGCATGATACTTGTATATACCCCTCCAGTGGTATGCCATCTAACAGAAATGAAAGAGCAAAACTGAAAGACCCAAATAATGGGCTTTTCTCCCATCTTCCTGCTAAAAGAAGGACTAACACGAACCAACGACCATGAATGGCGGGGACCAGGAAAGCCGGGGACCAAAACATAGCTAGCTGCCTTTATAAACAGACATCTGAAGAGAGAGGAGAGAAGTGGCACTCAAAAAGCACGATTCAAAATGGAGCAACTTGTTTTGTTTTTGTGGGTTTTTTGTTTCCAATTTTTGTCTCTGTTTATATTTCCTTCTATTTCACTGCCTAGGTTTCAATTCATTTAAGCCCTTCAATTCAAAGTTCCAGTTGATTGATCATTTCTATTTAATTTATTTGGTATAGTGGCAAGCAAACTACAGAAATGGAAGTAAACCCATGCTAGTGCTTAATAGATATATATTTTTTAAATCATCAGTTTTCAGTAAATCACCCAAAAAGGGCACAATACTTCTATTTGTTTTTTTTTTTTTTTTTGTAATTACTCCATGTAGGCTAAGTGGAAGACTCCTTTGA
This sequence comes from Lasiurus borealis, assembly GCA_004026805.1. Lineage (NCBI taxonomy): Eukaryota > Metazoa > Chordata > Mammalia > Chiroptera > Vespertilionidae > Lasiurus > Lasiurus borealis. The sequence continues at coordinate 62,661 of PVJN01001574.1, forward strand.
GTATCTGATTGTATTATATTTTATTACTCTAATTTGTATTTCCTTGGTTAAATTACTTGAATTCTGTGCATCTCAGTGTGTTCAGATGTAGAAAGAGAGAACTACTAGTATGCTCAATGATTTCATCAGATAATGTAAAGTCTGGAATTATTTGTGATTAATTGTATTCAAAACCATAAGAACCTGAAAAACATATTTCACCTGGGAGCTTTTAACCCAAGCACAAATGCCCGAAGCAGTACCTTCACCTTCCTTGTTAATTTAAAAACAATCAAGCCATGAGCCGAGACATCAAAGAGATTTCTCCCTCTCTAGGTCAAGACTTTTAATTAATGTTTCTGAGTTACACAAATATGAGAAGTTAAGATCCCAAGGAAATCGGTGCCGTAGCAGTGAGGTAAAAATGAATACAACAGCTTAAAACTTTTAACATGACATGAATTTATTTTATAAACTACAAACTGTCCTCCTTCAATATAAAAGTGAAATACCAATTTAATGCAAAATAAATTATATAGAAAATGACTGTAAGATTATTGTTGCCAAATCTGACCTTGAAGCATCAACATTTGTTTATATTTGTGTTAAATTCAAGGTATAACACAGTAAGATATTTATAATTTTTATATCTATCCATTCAAGCAACTTATTAAAATATACATAAATGGATAAAAATTATCATTAAAATGAAGATACAGGATGCCCTACCCATTTTGGCTCAGTGGATAGAGCATCGGCCTGCGGACTGAAGGGTCCCAGGTTCGATTCTGGTCAAGGGCATGTACCTTGGTTGTGGGTACATCCTCAGTTGGGGGTGTACAGGAGACAGCTGATGGATATTTCTTTCTCATCAATGTTTCTATCTCTCTCTCTTCCTTCTTATCTGTAAAAAACAACAACAATAAAATATATTTCAAAAAAATAAAATAAAGTGAAAGGACAGGAGAAATTGAGATATCGAAAATATTTACAGGAAAACTTCAGTTATGTCTTTGATATCTTAAAACACTTCTAGGTGCCCTTCTTTCTGCCTTATATTCCCACCTGATGTCTCACAACCTCACATGCTAAATTCTAGGCTTTGCATCATTATTCCCCTTCATCATCCCACAAGGCCTTGGGCAAATTGCTTTCAACGGAACATGTGTTGTTTTTGTTAAATGTGCTGAGTTTTTATCTGCTTTTCATTAGATTATAAGATTTTTAAGGGCAGAAACTATAAATTTTATCTTTGGGTGGTCAGTAACTAATGCATAGTCAAGTATTGCATAGATATTATTGAATAAATAAACCTAAGTTCAACATTATGGGAACTACAGAGACTTTGGAAAGAGAAATCGATTACTGGAGCTCTGGATAACATAATTTTTTTCTTTCATATAATATGTTTATGTCTTTTTTTCCATTTCATGAGACAGGGGAGATATGTATTTTTCCTCTGAAAAATAGAAGCTTACTGCTGTTTGAGAGGATTTTTGAGATAAGAAAAAAGTTAACCTAAAAGTTAAAACAAAGAATGCAAGATTAACCAATATCAGAGTTCTTTTTAAGTCATACTCTTGACTAATTGGAAAGCTATAAGAAAATACTGATATTTCAATATTTGGAACTTTGAGTAGTGCTTCATAGCATTGAGCCTTACCAATGTGTACTAGAATTTCTGTCAGTACTAATGTATAAAAAAGAGTTTTTGATATCAGAATAAGGAATATTTCTACTTAAAATCATCTTGCCACCAACAAGCAGATGAAAAGACTAGAGGCCCAGTACACAAAATTTTCTGCATGGTGTGGGTGGTTCCCTCAACCTGGCCTGCACCCTCCACAATCAGGGACTCACAGAGATTGGGCCTAAACTGGCAGTTGGACATCCCTCCCTCAATGCGGGGCCGCTGGCTCCTAGCTACTCACCTGCCTATCTGTCTGATCATTCCTAACCACTCTGCTTGCCTGCCCGATCACCCCTAACCTCTTGCCTTCCTGCCTAATTGCCCCTAACCACTTTTGCCTCAGCCCCTGCTACCATGGCTTCAACCAGAAGGACATCTGGAATGTCTGGAAGGTTTTTTGGCTGTCCAGTCTAATTAGCATATTGCATTTTTATTATTATAGAAGCTTGACATCACTAATCATTAGGAAAATGCAAACCAAAGCAGCCTGTGAATCATTTGGTCTGGCCCTGCTAAGGCATTAGGGTGAGTTAATTCAATGTTGTGACCGAATATAGCAGGCTAATCTTTAAGTTGGTAATTTTGTATGGCCCTCAAATGATGACATAAATATCCAAATGGTCCTTGCAGAAAAAAAAAGGTTCTCACCCCTGCCTTAGTGCATCTTTCTGGATCCCCAGAGGCACACAACATGGCACCCAGCTTGAGGGTCATGGCTCTGGATGTGTCTGGCCCAGAGGAAGGCACCTGCTGCATGCCAGAGAGCTGTGGCTTGATAAGGTCCTTGTGAGCATTCTTGACTTAGGGAAGAAGTCTCCTTGGTGTTTTAAAAGGTCATGATTTATGGGAAAGGGGAAAATATGATATTTTAAAATGGAAGGAAAGGAGATTTGAAAAAGAGATAAAAATGACTAAATAGCAAACCTAAGTACTGATGCAAGTTTTCATTGAGTACACATGTGGTTATTTGGCTGTAATTCTGGGTTGTATTTAATAACTTTGGCTAAGCTGACACCGTGACCTGACAATGACCATTGCTGATGCATTTTTTTTGTTTATATTCATAGCAATGCTGAGGTTGAAACTCATGGTCCCCTTTTACAGATAAAGAGCCTGATGCTTTGAACGCAAGCACGTGCCTAAGGCCCTACAGCCAGGAGGGAACCAAGCAGGGTGTTGGCAGCAAAACCAGCACTACTGCTGCCCTGGTGCCTTTGATTGCACTAGTTTAGGGATGTGAATGGACCCCGAAATACAGAAGAATGGATTATCTGTTTTTACTCTGATGAAACCATCACAATTCTCAAGCATATCTAAAAGATCAATTCAACATCTTGAGTATTTATGTAGCCCAATTACCTTTTGGAAAAACTAAAAATATTCTTTTTGTAACTTAAATTGCCTGGATCAAGAACAAACTATGTGTTAAATCAAATGATTTAAGGATATAAATATTATCATCATTTGTTTTAGCTCTTTAAAAATTATCTTCATCAAAAATTTGAATTACTTAGCTGAACCTAAATGTGGATAGTTTTTACTCATTTTTTGGAATTAGATCAAAATTCTAATACTTAAATAAGTTTCATGCTTCCAGCAACCTGAATAATTTTATTAATTTGCACTGATTAATAACCCTTTGGTATATGGGACAATACCTAACCAACTGAGCTGCACTGGCCAGAGTAGCCAACCATATTCCTCTATCTATCTGTCTATATATCATCTATCTATCATCTATTTATCTATCATCTATCTATCTATCTATCTATCTATCTATCTATCTATCTATCTATCATCACTTTATCTATCTCTCCATCCTCCATGTCCCAAACAGTTGCCAGTTTAATTTCTGGCCAGGGCACATTCCCCGGGTAAGGGGCATGCAGAGGGGAGCAGATTGATATAAGGCTCTTATATTGATGTTTTCCTCTCTCTATTCCTCTCCCTTCCTCTCTCTCTAAAAAGCAATTAAAATTATTTAAAAATATAATCCTAATCTTTAGAGCTTACATTGAATTAGGAAATTACATGCTATTTAATCAGTTTTATAGCTATAAAGTTCCCCCACATATACATCAGAGAATTGGTCAGAAGCAAGGTGCAGAAATACAAAAGGTTGTGTGAATAGCATAAAAATTTGTTTGCTTTGAATGGTAGAACCTTAACTGTATTATATTCAACTTCCCTAGAGAATTGACAAGATTATCTCTTTATTGCCTCTTCTGAAACTTCTCAATGGCATATAAAGGAATAGAAAGATTTAACAGTAAAAAGTAAAAGTTGTAAAGATTTTACCGTTGGATTCTACATATAAATGTCTACTGATTTTCTTTACGTGAATGTTACTGTTTCAAGCAAGTCAAAATCATTTCTATTAAAATTAAAACCTAGGCATTCTTTGAACCTTCAAAAAGATAAGTTCTGACAGATTGCTTTGAAAACTGTCAACCTTTTATTGCCTTGAGTAAAAAATGATATTGAAATCTGCTAATATTTTTAACAATATTTGCAATAGACAGTACAAACATTTGCAAACAGGAATGCATTTGACAGAAAGATACCTATCTGATATATCTATATACTCAAGTGAGTAAGAAAGCAAAAAGGGAAATATTTTTCATTTATGTTCTGGATGTTTTATGTAGGATATATATTCTAGGAATTATTAAGTTTCATGGTCAATCACAAAAGAAAAAGAAATGTATTCATTATAAAAATAATGGATTCTGGTTATATGATAGAGTAATTTGTCCTAACTTATAAGGCCATAGGGGTAAAGATTGTTGATGCCATAAATTTATTACAACCATCAGCTATTTCTCTATACCTCTCTCCCATCACTGACTTTATATCTCCTCTGACCAGTGCCCAAACAAAACTCATTTGTTTATATAGAATAGTTTACATGGGCGTTTAAATATTGTGCACAATTTAAATGTTCATGATTTAGTATCCTAATCTATATAGATAAAAGGCTAAGCTACCGCCCTACCATCCAACCATGATATGCAATGACCACCAGGGGGCAGATGCTCAATGCAGGAGCTGCCAAGCTGTGGTGACTTGGCAGCCACAGTTCTCAGGTGATGCACCCTGGAACCAGAGAGGAGGGAGCCCAATTCTGGGGAGCAATATCTGAGAACTGCCCTCCTATAATCCAGGACCCCTAGGGCGATGTTAGAGAGCCAGTTTTAGCCCAATCCCTGCAGACCAGGCCAAGGGACCCTACCTTCCAGAGGGACCCCGCTCCGCTCACTCTGCCAATGCCCTTCCAGCCATGGCACCACCCCATGTGTGGGAGGTTGGGTCCAGGGCATGCCTGAACTGTCTCACCCAGTCCCACCCTGCCAGCCATCTTCTAATTAATTTCCTTGCAATGTGCACAAATCCGTGCACCAGGACACTATTTAAATATAATGATACTTGAGGCCCAGCATGCAAAATTTGTGCATGGGTACAATCCCTAGGCCTGGCCTGCAATTAGGGCCATCTTCCCTGGCTGCTCATACCCAGTCCCCCCACCATTGTCATTCACCCCCATTCATCATTTGCCATAAGGCAATCAGAGCCTACCAGCTAGGGTAAAGGACCAAGAGGTGATCAGTGCACCTCAATAGTGACTGGTCCAGTGGTCGTTCTAGTCATTCCACTTTTAGAGTCAATTTGCATATTACCCTTTTATTATATAGGAATAGAAGCCTGGTGCATGGGTAGAGGCGAGCTGGCCTGCACTGTTGGGGCCCCAGATCTGGGCAGGGGGTCCCAGCTTGAGGGCAAGGTTGGCGTGGGCAAAGGGTGCCAGTGATTTGCAGGTCGGCCTCACCCCTCAGTGGGGGTACACACTGGGAGATTGTCTGGGTGAGAGGCTGTGGGTGTTTTGCAGGCCAGCCATTCCCTCGATTGAGGTGGGGGTCCCTACTGGGGGGAAAGGCCGGCCTGGGACGTGCCTGTAATCCTAGGAAGTAAGAACAACTAGTTAGGCCTCTTTTGTTTAGAAGCAATATGATACCTCTTTGGGGAATGCCAGAAGGGAGGGGAGTAGGGAGGAGAAAGACAGGAAGAGAAAATGAATAGGTAAAGAAACATCAATGCCAGGCAGAACTTTTCTGTATAGGGCCCTCAGGCAGGGTCTGGAGCACAGGAGGCCCACAGCTCAGACAAATGGACATGTAAATGGAACATGTAAATGGTTAAACTGCTGTGAGATCTGAGCCATCTCCCTCTCCACTCCCTCATTGAACACATCTCTGCCTCATTCCCTTCCATCTGATCTAACTCAGGGAATGGCACCACCATTCAAATAATGGCTGAGGACTCATCTTTGTGCTATTTCCATATCACCTCCTTCTCAACTCATCACCAAATCTCATGTCTACCATTTATCTCCACCTTTGAATGATCATCCCAGCAACTAGTGCAAGCTGCCATCCTCCTCACCTGGTCACCTGAATAGCCTTCCAACTGATTTCTCTGCTTCCACTCACAACCCCCTTCAATTCCTCTCCACACAGCTGCAAGTGGGCTTGCAAAAGCCAATCAAACTATACCATTCCCCTGTTTACTATCTTGCAGGGTCCAAATTCCTGACATGCCTCTCAGCCCCTGTGGTTTGCCATCACTTTTCTCTGCTGCCACATCTCCATCACTCCCCTTTCGTTCCATAGGATATACTTTCGGTGCTATTGATGTTCTATGAACATGCAAGGATTCTCCTGCCTCAAGACATTGGAATTGTCCATTTGCTGTGACTGTTTCTCCACGAGCTCTTCCTATGACCCTTAGTCTCATTCATGAATTACAGCTCAAATATCATCTAGTCAGGGAGATCTTTCTACCTCATAAAGTAGGCCACCCACTTACTTCTTACACACCATCCTTACACATTCCATTCTTTGCTATAGTTAAAAATCTGTAATTGCCTGTGTTTGTTTATCCTATACTAGAGGCCTGGTGCATGAAATTCATGCATGGGGAGGGGGGGGTGTCCCTCAGCCCAGCCTGCACCCTCTCCATTCTGGGACTCCTCAAGGGATGTCTGACTACCTATGGGATCGGGCCTAAACAGGCAATCAGACATCCCTCTCACAATCCAGGACTGCTGGCTCCCAAATGCTCACCTACCTGCCGCCTGATTGCCCCTAACCATTCTCCTGCCAGCCTGATCAACACCTAACTGCTCCCCTAATAGCACAATTGCCTCCGCCGACCTGGTCACCCCTAACTGCCCTCCCCTGCCTGCTTAGTCACCCATAACTGTCCTCCCCTGAAGGCCTGGTCCCTCGCCCCCAACTGCCTGTCTCTGCTGGCCTGGTCACCCCTAACTTCCCTCCCTTGCCAGCCTGGTCACCCCCAACTGCCCTTCCCTGCTGGCCTGGTCACCTCAATTGCTCTCCCCTGCAGGCCAGGTCACCTCAACTGCCCTTTCCTGTCAGCCTGGTCACCCCTAACTGCCCCCCTGCTTTCCTGGTTACCCCTAACTTCCCTCCCTTGCCAGCCTGGTCACTCCCAACTGCCCTCCCCTGCAGGCCTGGTCACCTCTAATTGCCCTCCCCTGCAGGCCTGGTCACCCACAACTGCCCTGCCCTGCCAGCCATCTTGTTGTGGCCATCTGGTGTCTACATGGAGGCAGCCATCTTTGACCACATGGAGATGGCCATCTTGTGTGTTGGAGTGAAGGTCAATTGCATATTACCTCTTTATTATATCTATAATAATAAGAGCCTAAGTGACCATTGCAACCGGACAGATGACCAAACAAACTGCGTGAGGCGATCAGACCAGCAGGAGTGTCAGTGAGAGATGACCAAACGACCATGCAGCAGGCTGCTTGGGGCAACCAAGCTGGCAGGGGGGTTAATGAAGGGCGACCAAATGAGTGAGAAGCAGGCTGTATGGGGCAACCAGGCCCACAGTGGGCTAGTGAGGGACAACCAGGTCGGTGGGGGGTAAGTTGGGGCTGACTAGGATGGCAGGGGGGGGGCAGTTAGGCGTGACCAGGCCACCAGGGGAGCAGGCAGAAAAGTGAGCAGTTAGGAGGCAGTGATCCTGGATTGTGAGAGGGATATGTGAATGCCGGTTTAGGCCCATAGGAACTGGGCCTAAACCAGCAGTTGGACAGCCCCTGAGGGGTCTCAGATTGGAGAGGGTGCAGGCTGGGCTGCACTGGGCTTCTAGTAAAAGCCTAATATGCAAAGTGTCCAGTTGTCTATTTAACCAAAGTGTAATATGCTAAGGCCTCTCAACTACTTCCTATGACATACACTGACCATCAGAGGGCAGACAGTGGACCAGTCAACCAGTTGCTATGATATGCACTGACCGCCATGGGGCAGACACTCCAACTAGTAATTTAGTTTACTGCTGGGGTCCTGTCTATCAGGGCTGAATAAGATAGGACAGACATGCCCTGGAGCCCTCCTGCAGTCCCTTCCTGACTGGCTAACCTCCCACATACTTCCCCGGCTTGGCAATTGTACACCAGTGGGGTCCCTCGGCCTGGCCTGCACACACTCACAATCTAGGACCCCTCCGGGATGTTGGAGAGCCCATTTTGGCCTGATCCTGCTCAATGGTGGTCAGTGTGCTCCCACAGGGAGAGTGCTGCTCAGCCAGAAGCCAGGCTCACTGTTGGTGAGTGCAGTGGCAGTGGCAGGAGCCTCTCCCACCTCTGTGGAAGCATTTAGGATGTCTGACTACCAGCTTAAGCCCACTCCCCCAAGGTCTCCCAGACTGAGAGAGGGCACAGACCACAGACCGGGCTGGGTGACTCCCCTCTCCCAAGTGCACAGGTTTTGTGCACCGGGCCTCTAATATATGTATAATTAGTTCTTTAACTCATCTATCATTCCACAAAACTCCACAGAGGTAGGGATTTTGTCTTCTTTATTACTGTGCCACTGGAAATTAACATAATGACTAGCTTATGGGAAAGACCCAGTAAATATGTGTAGAAGGACTGAAAACCTCATTTAATCCATTGGAAACTATTTCTGTTTTACAGACACAGAAAGTGGTTCAAAGAGGGTAAAAGGCTTGCCTAAGGTCATGCAGCTGCTATAAGGACTTTGCTATGAGACATCTATCCTAAAGGTCATGCCTTGGGACTTGTCTTTCTAGTCTTCTAGATCCAGTAGTAGTGGTTTATATCTCTCTGCTTTAGAGTAAAATTGCAATCAATATTTGCTTATCAGTCAGCCTGAAAGGGCATCATTATTGCCCTGAAATCAATAAGAAAATTCCCCCACTTCTTTTCACTTTAACAGTAACTCTTTGGAAGCATGAAAATGATATATATATTTACTTAGCATAATGTTTTTCTTCTGTGATGTCTGGGTTTAGAGTAATGATTTTACCTTCTATGACTTGAGTACATATTATTTAAGTAGATGATTTGGGTAATCAAGCCCATGGGGGAAATCTTATACTTTTCAAATGGAAATAAAATTTCCAGTGGAAATCATTTTGGTACAGCACTTCTTTAAACCTGGAGAGAAGCTTGTGGATTCTGGAAGATTAGACACTAGACATGGAGAAGCTAATTTAAAGGGGGAGCCACATAATATTGGGTATATACAGGGCTGGGCAAAAGTAGGTTTGCAGTTGTGAGTCCATGAAACACAGAGTTTAATTTTGCTATTATTCATTAATTATTGTATTATTTTCTCTTAAAAATATTTTCTTATTGATTTCAGAGGGAGAGAGAGATAAAAACATCAATGATGAGAAGGAATCATTGATTGGCTGCCTCCTGCACGCCACCTACTGGGGATCAAGCTGGCAACCCAGGCATGAGCCCTTGACTGGAATTGAACTCTGGACCCTTTAGTCCACAGACTGATGCTCTATCCACTGAGCCAAACCAGCTAAGGCAATTATTGTATTATTTTCCATATGGAAACTGCATACCTACTTTGCCCAACCCTGTATAAATGCAGGGAGACCTGGATTTCCTCTCCTGTTTTCATTCCCTTTCTCTGGAACATTAAAGACCTGCTTCATAGAGCTTCGAAAAACTGGTTTCCTAAGTCTGGCAGTGTAGGTGAGAAGACAAGCTGTTATGAGACAAAGCAGGTAGAGAGGTGGGTATGGGGGTGCTCCACATCAGTAAGCAAGGGAGTCAGAGGATGACTGCCTTATAGGGATTATGCCCCACAGAGATAGAATTAATAAAAGCAATGAAATCTACCTGTATATTATAGTAGATATAGAATGCAACAATGAGAAACAATACATCTTTGTATACCTCAGTAGTGCTCAGAGAAATGAAAGACAAACTTTCAGTTCCACATCACAAAATTAGGCCACTTCCATAATTCAAAGAAACTCGAGTTTAATAGCCACTGATTGAAATCAAATAGAACTACATTCAAAAGGTGATAGTAAAAGTAATGCATTTTCAGATGCTAAGTCTAAAGTGTTAGTGCTATATTTACATTAATTAAAGAAACCTATTATGTCACAAAATTGTTTTAAATGGAAAAACAATGTCCAATGACAGACAAATGCTGAAAACATTTAGAAGAATTTTGTGGCCTATGCAATTTAAATTGCACTGAAGATTTATCACCATTCAGAGCATCTGGTTAGCAATATAGCCTTCTATTACAAGCACAGATAATCAAGTATCATTTACAAAATAAATATGTATAATCCAATTAAAGAAAAACTCAAAGCTCTGTTTAAGCATTTTTGCCCATTTTTCTTTCACTGCTGCGTAGTTCAGCCTATTGGTGCAATATCTAAATATGCCACTTGGGGGCACTACAGCATTTTTATTTTGCTTTATCTCATAGTTACATAGGTTGCCTGGGTGACGAAAAGATTGCTGTTTCTTTCAAATTTGAAAACACCTTTTACTATAGGGGAGGGAAAAGCCTGTATTTCATTTTAAACTTGTAATGCATAAATCACGTAAGACAAATGTAAGTCAGATTTTCTCCTGAAGGGAGCAAAAGTCTGTCTTCTTTTAGCGGACAAATCAATTTTATCTAGTTGGCACATTTGGTGATATCTTATACTTAGAATTTGTCACAGCTTTCGAACAGATCTCAAAGAATAAAGAAGAACTGTTTAAAATGACAAATATAAACTTTAAAAATGAACTGGTGGAAAATTGATTTGTTTCTATAGCTAAAGAAAAATATGTAAATATCATTTGTCTTCTCTACTGGGTACATATATTTTTAATAAACCTAAACATTAAAATAATGAATTTTTTGAGACATTCCTGCCATGGTCTTCATTGTTATTATTTTCAATTCACATACCGCTTTGTAAAAAGGTTAATAATTATTAGCAATAATTATTACTAATTATTCTTTTCAGCAATTTGATAAGTGGAGTCTCTATTCCAATCCTCCTCCATCCTACCCTCCACAATACCCCATCTTTACTAGATATTGGGTCAGGTGCTGAAGGGTTTAAATAAAAAAATAAACATAATTTCTTCATTCAAGGATTTAAACATATTTAGGCAAATAAATTTTTCTTCTTTTTTGTTCTCCAGATTCTTTGCTGACTTTATCTGATACTTTTCTCCCAACATATTTTCCTGACCTCAGAAGATATTTCCCATTACTAGTAACGGAGAACTCGAGTGAGCCCTATTGTCAAAGCCCAGGAATCAAGATTTATAAAATTAAATTCAGTAACTCTCTAGGTGCCTGCACAGGAGTGGAGAAATTCAGGATGTTTGCAGGGAGTTCTTGCCTTGATTCATGATTCCAATAACCAAAGCTCAAACTTAATGATTCTTTATTGTATGGAGGATAGGGAAGGGATTATAGCTGCTTTCTCCTTGAACATCATCCTAACTTAGCAAGTTCCTCTATTGAATATCTTTCTGGCTTAGCAAGTTCACCTATTAAAGAAATAATGAGACACTCAAAAATTAAGGTGATCTGCTCTCTGAGGACATTGAAAGCATTTCAAACATTGCTTATTTACCTTTTTCTATGTGATGTTTTACTCTAAACACTTATATATTTTATGAACTTGAGTTGAGGTGTAATGGAAGTTAGAGTGACACTCCTGTGCTGGGCAATGGCAGAGAGGAAAAGCCTGTATAGACTAATTTATGAGTTTCTGTGATGTCCACAGGACATGGACTTCCAGGCTCCCATTTGGGAAAATAACACTTGCTCTTGCCAAGTTCTCAATTGCACCCCTTCTTCATCCCACACAGGTATCCCCTAGACCTAAATGAAGCCATGGAGAAGGGAGCTTTGAACGAGACCAGTGAGGGGGGAGGAGCAAAGGATAAAGAAATACACATCCTAACATACAAGATACCACCAAGAAATTTCCTTTCCCATCTTTAAAACATTCTGAAAGAATTCACTTACCTCTCCTGATTTAACACTTTCTGAAATATTTGCATATTAGCTAACTCCTATTTTTCTGGATATATAGTTAATAATTGCCCATCAGTTTTCTAGTACTATAGAAAATAATAATCAGCAAATATATTCATTAGTGTTGTTTTACTTTATGTTGTCACTGTAATACAATATATCCTATCTAATAAAAGAGTAATATGCAAATTGACCATACCTCTGCTACACCCAACAGCCATACCCACCAAACAATCAGAGTGAGTATGCAAATTAACCCAACCAAGATGGCTACAGCCACAGAGAAGGAGGGAGGCTTGGGTTGCCCCTGGTGATGGAGGAAGATAAACTTTCCACACACCCTGGCCTCTGCTTAAGGTAACAAAATTTCAATGGCTGTGTGAGCAGAAGGCTTGGCTCCACTCCAGGCTACAAAGTTTCAATTGTAAAAGATAAATAAATCCCAGATACCTGGGCCTCTGCTTGGGTTGCCAGGGGGCATGGCCGGCCTGCAAACCACCACAGGCCTCTTGCCCAGGTCACCCCATGCTCCTAGGGAACACCCACCCTGATCCAGGACACCCTTCAGGGCAAACCAGCTGGCACCCACCCAAGTACCAGACCTCTATTCTACCTAATAAAAGAATAATATGCAGATTGACCATCACTCCAACACACAACTGTCCCATGTGGTGAAAGGATCCTGCCCCCATGTGGACACAAGATGGCTACCCAGAGATGGCCAGCAGGGGAGGGCAGTTGGCAGGGGCCAGGCCTGCAAGGGAGAGCAGTTGGAGGTGATCAAGCTTGCAAGGGAGTGCAATTAGGGATGACCAGGTTGGCAGAGGAGGGATGTCGGGGATGACTGGGCCTGCAGAGAAGGGCAGTTTTGGAGGACCTAGGCCTGCAGGAGAGGGCAGTTAGGGGTGACCAGGCCTGCAGGGGAAGGCAGTTAGGGGCAAACAGGCTGGCAGGAAGCAATTAGGCATCAATCAGGCTGGCAGGGAAGTGGTTAGGGGGTGATCAGACTGGCAGGCAGAAGTGGTTAAGGGCAATCAGAAAGGCAGGCAGGTAGGCTGGTGAGCAGTTGAGAGCCAGCAGTCCTGAATTGTGAGAAGGATATCTGACTGCATGTTTAGGCCCAATCCAGTTAGGACATCCCTCAAGGGTACCAGATTGGAAAGGAGCAGGCTGGGCTGAAGGACACCCTCCCCCCCATGCACAAATTTCGTGCACCAGGCCTCTAATATACATATAATATATAATGCATACATTTCCGTTAATTACATTTTCATATAGTTATCAGATTACTACATTCAGAAGATATAGGCTTGAATTTACATATAACATCTTTTGTTACAAAACCTACTCATAAATCCTATTTTTCCAAGATGAAAGTTTCTAGTATGTTATAATTAATGAGGGAACTTTAATAAAAAATGATAATGATAGACACAATGTACTGGTAAACATTTTGTGGGTGTCCGCCATGTTCTAGGAACTCTCTGATGCTCTGGTGATTAAACATGTTGCCTGTTGTTCTGAAAATTAGGATCATGTGTTTAAATGACCACAGTTAATGAATAATTTTCTTCTTATTTAGGATAAGAAGTGAGGTCCAGTATTAAGAAATTGATAAATGCATAAAATTACCTGACAAACCTTTAATGGAGCAAAGTTGGAAATGAATAAAATGAATGGACGAATAAATAAATTTTTCAAAACAAGAGACAAAGATGCTATCAAAAGTATAGAATTATTTTGCATTAATGTTATATACTTCAAAATCATATACATTTGCAAGACAATTATTCTTTGTATCGACCAAATAGATATCTGAAATAATATTTAATGCCAATGTGGGCTGATGAGATAAGAGTTATCTTGCAGTTAATATTTTAATTTTTACTCTAAGTTAGGTTTAGTCCCATGTTTATTTACTTAATTTTATGCTGATTATAATGTCTACAAATATAGAATCATGCTTTAAAATGAACACCCTGATGCAATTTTTAAATTTATTCCAAGCAAAAGTAGACTAACACATCAACTCATTTTACAAACTCACAGGTGCAAGCTTTTATTTCCATTCTTCCTACATCTGATATAAATCTCCCTGGTCTGCAGAAGGGCCAGATGCTCAGGGAAAAAGGCTTTTACAAGGTCTGCACCACAGCCTGCAGTTTTAGATGTAAAATGAAGATTGAGAGAAGAACGCTTCTTAAAGTTGAAAAACATACTGTAACTTTATATTTGCTTCCAAAGACATCGCTCACTTTTACCCTGGGAATATATGAGCTATCTTCACCCGACATGAAAGACAACTGCATGAATATTGACGACCAGAGAGGCTAACTTCATCCCTGCAGCATGTCATGTTTCCAAAACCCAGTAAAAGATATATGCATTCTTTAGAAAGGGTCCTTGTAAATAACATCCCCTGCTTTGTCAAGGGCCTCTCTCTTCTCCGTGCACATTTGCTGATTGCATCGCTGTGAGAGAAAGCACAGGCACTGGACGTGGAAGAATGGTCCCCCCAAGGCCAATGCAGTCGGGGGAGACAGCTGGTAATTTAGAGCCCCCAACTGGGCAGGAGTCTGCTTTAACTTGGGTTTCCAATAGAGATGATGCTCACAGATACCAACCTGAGAAAAGGCTGCAATGTCTCATGTTTTCCCGTCAAAGTGGCCCTGCCAAGGCATTCATGTTATGACACCTGTCTAATGCATTTACTGAAAAGACACTGGAAAATCATTTTGAAATGCAGGGGCTGAATTAGACAGGGATTAAATAGATGTGGGCAAGTTCTTCATACATTTCAATTTTTTTAAAATGATCCTCAATTGGATTCAATCCAAGACACATTTATTGAGCACTGTTTGCACTCAAGGATTCATCTTCATAAAACTTTTGAATACTAACTATCAATAAATGAACATCTTTCAATGTGGGATAGTTGATCAAACTATGAATTCATTTATGTCTCAACAAGATAAAATAAGACTTTTTATAGATCTTCCTGTTACAAATCACAAATCACTCCAGCAACAGGTTTCCATCAAAGAAGTCACCTATGATCACAGGTATGACCACAGGTATAAAGAATCTTCATATGTCAAAAACTAGTTGCACATATGAGAGTTTCCTCTCTACTGGATAACTTTACAATGGATAAAGAGATAACATTTGGCTTTTTACTCTAAGAACCAAATTTTAATTTATGACATTTCTTGATATTTCTTGCAGTGAATCTATGTGATCTGTGTATAAAGACAGCCCTGGATGCATTTGATCAAGAGTTATAGTTAGAATGGTTATAAAAGAGTTGTAAATTCATAGATGCAACTGGAGTGTTTTATAATTGAATTGAGAACTTTATGGAGGAAAAATATTTTGAGTAAAATATCTAAAAAATTTTGTATCAACTGAGATAGTAAACAAATGTTTCATTTTCTTTCCTTTTTCCAATCTTCCTCCCCCTTTTAAATTTGAAATCCTTTGGAAGCAGCTAACATTTAAATTTTAAATTATTTTTATTGTATAGAAGAGGATTTTAGAAAAATTTAGTTTACAAATATAGTTTATATAGGTCTGTTGACCATTATTTCTCAAATTTGCTTTTCTTTATATTTTCAATTCTCTACAAAGCTTTAGCAGATAGAGTATCTAGAAGCAAACCTAATTGTAAATAAGTGAGCTCATAGTTATATCTGCTATTCCTGTCATACTTCTGTTAGGTGCCAGAATATTCTATAAATGGGCACAGATAACCAGTTTAGTGGGTTTGACTCACTGCACAGTACATAAATCACAACTGATTTAACTGAGTAATTTTGCCTTTGAATCCAGGACTCAGTACACATGCATATACATACACTTTATGTCCTGTGGAATTTAAAAGAGCAGTGTTTAATAACATTTGAATGTCACATGATTAGTCTTTAAAGTGGATTTTGGTCCTATCTTCCACATTAGCATTGAGAGCCATTTCTGTGTATTTTTTTCCACATTTAAAAATATCAAGAGGGAGCGATGCTGTGGGGGACAGTACTGACTTAATAGATAAGCATAATCTATTTGTTTTAGCTGAAGCAATAAGTACTTGAGTTGAAAGATAATAAATGTCCCCTTGTTTTCTGAAATCTATCTGTAGCATTACATATAACTTTAATCTCATAAGGAAGAATCACTCTCCGGCACATTAACCCAGAAAGCCACACTACCTTCCTTTGAGAGCAGGTAACAGTGTTGTCCAGAGAAATTAAGCAAGCTCTTGAAAAGACAAATCCCAAAGAAGGGGGTGAAAATGATGAGAACTGCACGCTTGCTGTACTATAGCTGTAGGTTGCATCTGTCCCATAGGCACAACGACAGGTGAATAAAAACAAAATAGCAAATAGAGTATAAAAATATAAAGAAGTCAAGACATAAACTGATGAACAAAAATAGATCTAGCCATAAAAACATCGAACAGACCACCAAACCTCAGAGGGAAGGTAGGGGACGATACGGGCCAGGGGGAGAGGTGGTGTAAGAGATGAACTAAAGAACTTGTATGCATATAAGTATAACCAATGGACACAGACAATAGCGGGATGCAGACCTGGGTTGGGGGTAGGGATGGGCTGGGAAAGGACAATGAGGGATAAAGGGGACATATGTAATACTTTCAACACTAAGAATTTTTTTTAATTTAAGTACAAATTAGCAAGTACAGAATAGTCAGGGGATATAAAGTACAGCATAGAAAATATAATCAATGATATTATAATAACTATGTATGGTGTTAGATGGCACTAGATTTATTGGGATGATCACTTTGTAAGCTATATAAATGTCTAATCACTGGGTTGTGCATCTGAAACTATACTGTACCTCAACTCTAATTGAAAAATAAAAATAATTATTGTTCAAAAAAAGAAAGAAAAATATTAAAAAATCAAATCTGTGTTTTCTGATGGTCTTAGGTGACCCTGATAACTGTTCTCAAGCTGTGGGTCGTTCTACAGTGTAGAGCCTAAGACCATCAGAATACACAGATATTTACATTATGATTCATAAAAGTAACAAAATAATTACAGTTATGAAGTAGCAACAAAAATAATTTTATGGTTGGGGGTCACCACAACATGAAAAACTATATTAAAGGGTTGCGGCATTAAAAAGGTTGAGAACCAGTGGGTAAGGGATGAAATTCTGACCAGAGAAATCATCTCGTAAAGTTCTCTGAACAATTATTTCTGTAAAATCAAAAATGTCTTAAAATTTATCAACCATGTTGTCACTAGACCTTTTTTCCTATTGAGTTAACCTGAGTTAACTTTTAAAACTCAATTTCTTGGGGTTATTATTAAGTTCTTTCCTGCAAACTTTCTCATCATCCTTTAGGTCCTGGTTTACTGCTGCATTAGGAACTATGTTAGGAATCCATGAGAGCTTCTGTTTTTTTCACTCAGCAAATATTCCATATTTACTGTTGTAATGAAATAGGCATTTTGCTTTCTAAGAATGAAGCACAACCATACAGACAAAATTACATTGGCTTTATTTGTCTTGAATAACGGGAAGTCAAGAAAACTCCTACTAGCTTGGTAATAGGTAAAAAAAACTGAACTAAAATAATGAATTGAAAAAAAGAAGATATAGCTTCTGTGGTCCCTAGTGAATTAAACTGCTTTCAGATTATGTTTGAACCTACACCTATTAAATGAAAATCTCTGAGAAGAGAAACCAAGATGGCAGAATAGGTAAACACCTAAACTGCTGCCTTGCACAACAATTTTAAAACTACAACTAAAAGACAAAATGGAAATTATCAAGAATCACAGGAAAGCTGGCTGAGTGGAAATTCTACAACTAGAAGGAAAGAGAAAAGCACAAGAGAATCAGAAGAGCTGCAAAAGGCTGAGGTATGGACGTGCACGGAGAGGACTGGCGGCTGAGTGTGTGGCTGGCTTTTGCAAGCAGGAGGGAAACAGAAGCCCCTATCTGCACTGAACTCCAGGTCTGGGCAAGATTCTGGGAACCCAGATTCATTTGGGGGAATCTGCACATCAGGAAAAGAGAAAAGCACATTGAGACTCAGGAGAGCTGTGGTAGGCAGAGGTCCAGAGGTGTGTGAGTGCAGAGAAGACTGACTGCTAAGTCCGTGGTTTGCTTTCTCAAGCAGGAAGGAGACAAAAGCCTCCAACTATGCTGAACTCCTGTCCTGGGTAAGACTCAGGAAACCCAGACTCATTTGAGGAGAAACTGGACTGTCTGGCAGTGGGCGAAACTCAAGAGCAGGTTCCTTTCAGAGGTGCTTGTAGTTATTACCTAGGGACACTGAGATCCAGGGGTTTCATAGGGCAGGGCTGACCAAGGCTGTCTGCTCTGCCCTGAGACTCTGCCCCATCCAAGCTGAGTACAGAAGTTTTTGCAATTTTGCAAGTCTTGGCTCATAAGAGTGTCTCTAGCACAAAAGTTTTCCCAGCACAGACACAGCTAATCCTCACAGCCAATTGGCCTGAAGGTCAATTCTTCCCAGTGATACCAACAACAATTAAGACTTAACCACAATAAGGCTGTACACACAGTCCACAGGGGTGTACCAAGAGTGTGTACCTCAGATAACTGGGAGGCTGAGCCACTGGGTCCTTATAGGACACCTAGCACACAAAGCTACTCTCTAACTCAGCGAAGCAGCAAAAATATGGAGACAAAGAAACAGATCACAAATGAAAGAAATGGCGGAAAACAAATGACTGGATATAGAGTTCAAAACCATGGTTATAAGCTTTTTCAAGAATTTCCTAGAAAAGGCCAATAAATTTAGTGATACCCTTGAGGATATGAAAAAGGACCAACTAGAAATTAAACATACATTGACTGAAATAAAAATAAAAATATATAGAGATCCAAGAGCACACTAGTTGATCATAAGAAATCCTCTAGTCAAAGATTTGAAATACAAAGAAGAAAAAAAAAACACACCCAAATTGAAAAGAAAAAGAATCGCAAAATTTGAAGACAGTGTAAGGAGCCTCTGAGACAACTTCAAGCATACCAACATCAGAATTATGGGGATGCCAGAAGAAGAGAGAGAGCAAAATACTGAAAACTTATTTGAAAAAAGTAATGACCAAAAACTTCCCCCACCTGGTGAAAGAAATAGACTTACAAGTCCAGGAAGCACATAGAACCCCAAACAAAAGGAATCCAAAGAGGACCATACCAAGACACATCATAATTAAAATGCCAAGAGCAAAAGAAAAAGAGAGAATATTAAAAGCAGCAAGAGAAAAACAGTTAGTTACCTACAAGGGAGAACCCATATGATTGTCAGCTGATTTCTCAACAGGAACTATGCAGGCCAGACAGATATGGTAAGAAATATTCAAAGTGATGAATAGCAAGAACCTACAACCAAGATTACCCAGCAAAGCTATCATTCAGAATTGAAGGGCAGATAAAGAGCTTCATAGATAAGAAAAAACTAAAAAAGTTAATCAACACCAAACCAGCATTATATGAAATGCTGAAAGGTATTCTTTAAGAAGAGGAAGAAGAAAAAGTTGCTCATAAAAATTATGAACAACAAATACATATCTATCAACAAGGGAATCTAAAAATCAAGTGAATAAAAAATCTGATGAACAGAATAAACTGTCAAATATAATAGAATCAGGGGCATAGAAAGGGAGTGGACTGACAATTCTCAGGGGGAAAGGGGTGTGGGAGGTGTGGGAAGAGACTGGACAAAAATCATACACCTATGGTCGAAACCAGTTTGGTTCAGTGGATAGAGGATCGACTTGCAGACTGAAAGGTCCCAGGTTCGATTCGGGTCAAGGGCATGTACCTTGGTTGTGGGCACATCCCCAATAGGAGGTGTGCAAGAGGCAGCTGATCAATGTTTCTCTCTCATTGATATTTCTAACTCTCTAACCCTCTTCCTTCCTCTCTGTAAAAAATCAATAACATATATATTTTAAAAAATCAGACACTTATGGATGAGGACAGTGGTGGGGACATAAGGACAAAGGCTGGGGTGGGAACCAGGTGGAGGGGATATATGGGGAAAAAAGAGGAACAATTTTAATAATCTGAACAATAAAGATTTATTAAATTAAAAAATAAATAAAAATCTCTGCTTGCAGCAATAAGTCACTACAATTTTTAATCAATGGGATTTGGTCATCACAAAGATTGGAGAAAGGCTGCCCAACTCCCTTTACTTCTCAGCGTACTTTGTGTGAAATCACAGCTTTGATGGAAACATTACCTTGATAGTGAAACGTTTTCTCTTAGGTGGGTTCCAAACCATGCCAGTTGAATGAATGAATGCACGCAAAGGGGTTAAGGATGTCACCAGCACATATGCTTTAAGAATCACAGATAGATCTTCGGCTCTAAATATGGTCTCATGTGGAGTAAGGATTGTTGTTTGATCCCTGAAAAGTAAAATAACACAGTTAAAGTCCCACAATGTAGTGTGAGGATGTCATTTGTAAATTATCACAAAGCTTTGTACACTCGTCTATCCTTTGTTGCACCCCAGGTTTCCTCAAACAATTTTACTATTTATTAGCATCATTCCCAGGGGATACACAGATACAGATAAAAGAGATCAAATTAATAAGAGTTAATAAAAATATTTTTTAAAAGAAAGAAAGGTATGAAATCAATACCTAAAATAAGGTTTAATGATTTAAAAAATTTAAATTAGTCACATAAGGAACCATAGTAACAACTGATACAAATTACAGATTAGGGAACAGTGAAACCCCTGAAATGTCTGGCTCTGCCTTTACCTGCCTTTATTTTATCTTTTTCGCAACAAGAAAAGATGTTAAATTTCTCATTAGTGGACTGCTCACCCAAATATGCTCAAATTCTTTCCCCACTAGTTTGTTTCTACCTAATAACCCTCGTCACGGATATTTAGGAGTTAAGGAATGAAGCATCAGGAAAATAGTCCAGTCTAAAAGGAAACATAACACTAGTTTAATATTGTATTATGAATAACTGTACTTTCATCATAGATGCAACCAAAATTTGTAACTACTTGTTTTTCTCTACCACATTTCTTTATTGAAAATATCTAAGCAAAAGTTGCATATGATTCTTCAATGAATACTGTTAACTTTGGAAATACTATGTAATTATAAAATTAGACAGGGAAAACTATTTTGTGTTGTAGGTAATATCATTAAAATCTCTTAATTTATCTACTTTACAAGTCACTTTTCTAGAAGTAATATGGCACTCCAAGTTGCTTTCTTAGATCCTGAAAGCCAAAAAAAAAATTAGGAAAAATAATTAGGAAAAAAATTTCATTCAGCCATACTCATAGACTAAGGCAATGTCATTTGAGCATAAAATGGAAGTTAAAATTTTATAGTTTCATATTTTCATAGCTTTTAAATTCAACTTACATTAATGTAAGAGTTCTGTTTACCCCAATGCTTATTCTGTGGCAGGAGAGGTTTGAATTACTCTAGAAGAAAATCAATGATGGCATTCTTTTAATGGCTAGTGTTTCTCAGTGGTTGAGCATTGACCTATGAACCAAGAGGTCACAGTTCAATACCAGGTCTCTGTCTTGACCCGCCTCAGTAGGGGACGTGTAGGAGGCAGAGGCAGCCTATCAATGGTTGCCTCTCATCATTGATATTTATATATCTCTCTCATCCTTTCTTTTCCCCTCTGAAGTGTGTGTGTATGTATGTATGCATGTGTATGTGTGTGTGTGTGTGTATATATATATATATATATATATATATATATATATATATAAAGAGATAACCAAAAAATTATGTAACAGACCTAATAATTCAAACACAAAAATCCCCCTATATCAGTTCAGTGCTTTTATCTTGCTAGTGGTTTCCTAAAAATGTATATTGACCATAACATCTCAAATGATTAGCTTACAGCAGTTCATGTCTCCAGACCCATGGTTTCCACATATGCGGCTTCACAGTTTTTAAAAGGTGACTCCAAGAACTCAGCTTGAATTGTGTGCTCTGGTCCAAACACACAGAGGGACTCACTGGAAGTTGCAGTTCTAAAAAAGAATCAAAAGAGCAAGACAGTTATTCTATTGCTAACTTTTAGAATGGCCTCCATAATAGAGTCTGTATTGAATTACCTTTTTAAGGTAATATGTTCTCCTTCCACCAAATAGGAAGACAAGTGTAATGACTGATTTCAAATTTTCTTGCACAGAAAGGGAGGTAGATATGATGTTTCCCGCTGCCTTGAACCAACTAGACCTATCTGTCACCAGGATGAGAGATTCTGTGTGGGAAGATACCTGTGAGAGCTGACTTTGTTTGCAATGATATTATTACATAGACAACTTGAGTTGATTTTCCAACAATACAATCCATTGTGTGCTAGAGTTTGTCATGCTTCATGGCCTAACAACAGTGCTTTATTATTTTGTAAAGTTTTATTTACTGATTTTTTGCATTATATAAAAGTAAAGACCAATAGCAGTAACTTACTTCAAAATACTCATATTGATATTTTAAAAAAATAGATGTATATAATTTTAAAAAATCAAATTGTACAGAAAGCTATCAAATGGAAAGAAAAGGCATCCAGCAATCCACCCCCAGCTAGGACTTTAAGCCAAAGTAAAAGCTTACATATTTAATTCACCATCTAGAATAACCAGAAAATCGGTAAGATGCACATGATTCTTTGATATGTAAATTGACATAAATATCAATGTATCTACACAAATCTATACATGTAGATAAAGATGGTCCCTGATTTAGGATTTTTCAACTTTATGATGGTACAAAGGCAATATGTATTCAGTAGAAACCAAACCTCAAATTTTGAATATTGATGTTTTTCTGAGATATGTGGTACATACAATATTGTCTCATGATGGTGGGCAGTGGCAGCTACCTGCAGCTCGGAGTCAGCCCCACCATCACTATACTCTAAACAACCCATCTTCCACAGTGGATTCATTGTTAGATGATGTCGCCCAACTGTAGACTAAAGTCAGTGTTCTGAGCATGTGTAAAGTAGGCTAGGCTGAGCTATGATGTTCAGTAGATTAGATGTATTAAATACATATTCAACTTATGATGGTTTTATCAGGAACTAACCACATCTGAAGTTGAGACACATCTATATTTCTGCTTTTTAACTTATCCAAAAGAGACATTACAATGTTCTGTCTGACTTACTTACCTACTAAGCCATCCTGGAGTCCTTCCCATATCAGCAAATACAGAATCATCTTATACTTCTTATTGACTTAAAGTGTTTCATTAAATGAAAATACATTTAATTTAACCATCCCCTTCTTTGTTGTATACTTAGATTATTTTTGTAACATTCCTCTTTTACTATTTCAAAAATACTGTAATGAATGCTGTTACACATGTGTTTTGGTGTACTTTTACAAGTTTACCTAGGGTCAATTCTAATCTTCATGCATAATTGCCAGGTTAATAGGTAAATGCATTGTAAATGTGATAGACATTACTAAATTGGGTTCTAAAAAGGTTGCCCCAGTTTCCACTCTCTTCGACAGCATATAAGAGTTTTTATCTTACTGCTGAGTCACAGTATTTTATTTTAAATTATATAATTTATCTAGCTCTCAAAATGGAACAAAGCCTTTAAATTATTTCCTCCCTGTGCATGCTTCATCAATACTAACATAGTCTAATTTAAAACACTTAACACTCTTAAGTAAAAATCAACAGAAGTCAAGCTGTTCAATGTATTCTCATAACTCATTACTTAGTATAGTATGATCTTTCTCAAAGCTGATAGCCAATTTATAAAGCTGCCCTATTAATGATGTTCTAACACATCTTAATAAAAGAAATACCCAAATTGCTTGTTTCGGAGGTGACAAATGAAGAGTCATTAAGGTAATTTCTTTCTGAGGAATCAGACTTTTAAAAAGTTGAAATGTTTATATAATCTTTTATACTTTTAGTAAGAAAGTGTGTGTGTGTGTGTGTGTGTGTGTGTGTGTGTCACTAGTCTTAATTTTTTTAGATTAAATTTACAGGAAAAAGATACATATTCTTTTTTTTAACCACTAAATTGTCATTTCTTAAATAATTTATTACTAGGAAAAATTTTATCTCTCCCAAAACATTAATTTATTGCCTTCTTTATATAATAAGAGAACAGTATAATTTATTCTAATTCCCTTTACCATTTGTTGCCAAGAAGCAAAGCACTGGTCAGAAACCCAAGTAGAACTGACCTTAAAGAAACTAGACATATTAAGTCTTTCAATGAGTTAGTAGCGCAATAATTTTGAGGAAATAGTAAGCAAATATGTCAAAACAGTAAACAATTTTATGTCATTTCTTTAACTTCAATTAGAGGACCTTTCAAAACAGTAAACAATTTTATGTCATTTTTTTTAACTTCAATTAGAGGACCTTATGCCATGTAATTAAAGGAATCCTATATAAGAATTGCACAGGATATTTCAGATTTCCACAGCAGCAACACAGCCATTGAAACTGTGGTTGAACAATGGAACTGAATCTTGATTAAAGTAGTTTTTACTCTTTGTGTGATTTATATATGAAATCATACAAAGAGTATATTATTCCATGTTTGGAAGTCACTTTTAATGATTCTAAACAAACAAACAAAAATATGTAATTACATGTCATCTTACATCTAAAAGCATTCTTATTTCCCTTGATTACAGCCAAAAATTAAAAGTACACTTTATTAAGACCTTTAAAAAGCTGCAACTATACTTTATGGAGCTTTTATCAATAGTTATGGAAACTTTAAGTATCCTAGGTTTTTATTTGACTGAGGCAAAGTCACCATTTTTTATATCTCTCATTTGGCATATCTATCAAGTGCTTTCTCAAGAGACCAGTCCAATTTACTTGTCTGAATAACCCCTTCTCCCTTGGATATATATAAAGAGCCTAGAAATCTATAAATAATGCCAAAGCTAGCTTTTCTTTTTGAAGAGAATTGGAAAGATGAGTTTCTTTCTTTTTTTTTTTTCATGTTGATGAAATAGCAATAATAATACCAGTTTATTTGAAGATTAATGTTTTCAAAACACCTTGTGCCTGAAATTGTACCATATCCTATATTAAAATATGACATTTCCACTAAAAACGTATTTTAGCTTCTGACTAATGACAGTTTTTTTTTCTTTATTGATTAAGGTATTACATATGTGTCCTTATCCTCCCATTGCCCTCCAGCCCTCCATTCATGCCCTCACCACCCCGCCCCCTGGTGTCTGTGTCCATTGCTTAGGCTTATATGCATGCATACAAGTCCTTTAGTTGATCTCTCCCCCTTTCCCGCACCCTCCTCTACTTTCCCTCTGAGGTTTGACAGTCTGATCAATGTTGCTCTGTCTTTGTATCTATTTTTATTCATCAGTTTATGCTGTTCATTATATTCCACAAATGAGTGAGACCATTGATATTTATCTTTCTCTAACTGGCTTATTTCACTTAGCATAATGCTATCCATTTCCATCCATGCTCTTGCAAATGGTAAGAATTCCATGAATTTTTATGATACAAACAGTCTTCAAATGGCCTTCTAATTCATTAGCACTTGTTTATTAAAAATTTTCAGAAAGTAATTAAATATGGAGGACCTAACATGTGTCTTTAGAATTTTCCTATCCCTTAATATGTAGACTGAATGGATAGCAAATACGGATGTGAAATATTATATAAACTTTTATTTATTGACTACTCAGCTTATTTTTAAAGAGCTCTGAAGCCTATAACTTAATCATTTAGAATAAAAATAAACAATAGGTTAAGGACATCTAAAGACTGCTTTTATTGTGCCTTCTAATGTCTGGCTGGCCAGGCACTGAGGGCCTACTGACTATGGTGAAATTTTATGAAAAGAAGAATTAAATCAGAACCACAGACCCAGGTTTTGTTTGATTCTTAACAACCAGTGCTTAATGGGCATGTGACTTTATCAGAAATCTTCTAGACTCCAGTGTGTAATTTGCATTAATTTTTCAAATGTCCCACATTACTAACCCCAAAGCTTATATAAAAGAAGTACTCAGCAAGTGCTTGTTCTAGCAAGCCAGAGTACAGTTTAAACAAAATGGTATTCACATGTATTAAAATATTTATTTGGTTATTTATTTTTCCTTTCTATGTGATATATAATTATGTACAACACAGACAAAGACTAAACACTGCAAAAGATTAGCTTGTACTAGCAAAGATTATCTGCCAAATTTCTATTGTATTTGTTTTACTCTTTTGTCCCAAAGTTAATCATTGATAGAAAGAAAATACTAAAAACATAATTATATTTCACAAATATTTGAATATTATCTTGAATTTAGTATTAGGAAGCTAAACTTAGCCAGTATTTTCTTATTTTAAAACTTCCAGAGGGAGAGAAGGCAAAAATGGTGGCCAAATAGGCAGAGCTGTCATGCACATCATACTCAATGGGCAAAAACTAAAATCATTTCCCCTAAAAACAGGAACAATACAGGGATGTCTGTTTTCACCACTCTTACTCAGCATAGTACTAGAAATCCTAGCCATAGGGGTCAGATAAGAAGGAAAGAAAGGAATCTGAATTGGAAGGAAAAAAGTAAAACTGTCATTATTCGCAGATGACATGATATTGTATATAGGAAATACTAAAGAGTCCATCAAAAAACTACTAGATTTAATAAATGAATTCAGCAATATAGTAGGATACAAAATTAACCCAGAGAAATCTATGGCATTTTTATACACTAATAATGAACTCGCAGAAAGAGAAACAAACAAACAAACAAAAAAACACTCCCATTTACCATTGCAACAAAAAAAATTAAGATACTTAGGAATAAATTTAATCAAGGAGACAGAAGACCTATACTCAGAAAACTATAGGACATTGAAAAAAAGAGATAAAAGAAGACATAAACAAGTGGAAGCATATTCTATGTTCATGGATTGGTAGAATCAACATCATTAAAATGTCCAGACTACCCAAGCAATCTATAGATTCAGTGCAATCCTTATTAAAATACCAATGGCATATTTCCCAAATCTAAAAAACACACTTCAAAAATTTATATGGAACCAAAAAAGACCCTGAATAGCCACGGCAATCTTGAGAAAGAAGAACAAAGTTAGAGGAATCATAATACCAGATATCAAGTTATATTTCAAAGGCACTGTACTCAAAACAGCTTGGTACTGGCACAAGAACAGGCATATAGGTCAATGGAACAGAGACCCCAGGGATCAACCCATGCCATTATGCTCAATTAATATTTGACAAAGGAGACAAGAGCATACAATGGAGTAAAAACAGTCTCTTCATAAATGGTGTTGGGAAAATTGAACAGGTACATGCAAAAAAATGAAACTAGACCATCAATTTATACCTTATACAAGAATAAACTCAAAATGGATAAAAGACTTACATGTAAGTTGTGAAACCATAAAAATTTTAGAAGAAACCAAAGGCAGCAAAATTTCAGATATCTCTCTAGCAATATGTTTACTGATACATCTCCTAGGCCCTAGGGCAATGGAAACCTCATAGAAAATAAACACGTTGATCTACATCAAAAGAAACCATCAACAAAATGAAAAGAGAGCCCATTGCATTGGAGAACCTATTTTCCAATGATACATTTTATAAGGAGATAATTTCCAAAATATATAAGGAACTCATACAACTTGACAAAAAGGAAGACAATCTGATTTTAAAAATGGGCCAAAGACCTAAGTAAACACTTCTCCAAAGTGGACATACAGAAGGCCAAGAGACATGAAAAAATGGTCAAAGTCAGTAATCATCAGAGAGATGCAAATTAAAATGACAATGAGGTATCACCTCACACCTGTTAGAATAGCTATCATCAACAAATCAACAAATATCAAGTGTTGGTAAGGATGTGGAGAAAAGGGAACCCTAGTACACTGCTGGTGGAAATGCAGACTGATGCAGCCACTGTGCAAAACAATATAAAGACTCCCAGCAGACCCAGGGACTCAACTTCTAGGAATATGTCTTAAGAAACCAGAAATACCAATTAGAAAGAATATATGCAAGCCTATGCTATAGCAGTGAAATTTATAGTATCTAAGATTTGGAAACAGCCCAAGTACCCATCAGCAAATGAGTGGATAAAAAGCTATGGTGCATCTATACAAAGGAATGCTATGCAGATTTAAAAATAATAAGGACCTCTTACCCTTTGAGATAGGAGAGAGGGACCTGGAGAGTATTATGCTAAGCAAGACAAGCCCATCAGAGAAAGGTAAGTACTGCACAATCTCACTCATATGTGGAATCTAAAATAAACTGATGATCAAAAATAGACCCAGATATATAGAAGCATGGAATAGACTGAAAACTCCAGAGGAAAGATGGGGGTGCAGCAGGGTGTGTGGAGTGATTAACCAGGGAACATATATCCATTTGGTGAAGGCCTGCGAGTGGTGGCTGCAGGGTGGAGGGGTCAATGGGAAAAAACAAACAAACATATAAACAAAGGGGACATCTCTAATACTTTCAACAATAAAGAAAAAAAGAGAAGAAAATATTAATAGGTCTGTAGTGATTTTCTGTGTTAGATGCTATAAATCATTGCAATTATGAAATAATGACGAACATCTTTAACAGTAAAAAAAAAATCAATAATAACAAAAAATCTTCCAGTGAAGCTAAAGGCCTTATTTAATTATTAACAATTAGTTTTGAGATTAGAAATATAACAAGTACTATTTGTGGAGTTATTGTTTTCCTTGCCTGAGGGCATTTGCAAGTCATAGTCCTTAGCCTGCAGGTAAAAAAGCTATGCAAATATATCCTCAGAATTTACATGCATAGCAAATATCTACACTAATAAAAGAGAAAGATGCAAATTGACCATACAGTCACAACACCCACCAGCCAATCAGGAGTGAGTATGCTAATTAACCCAACAAAGGTGGTAGGTTAATTTGCATATACAGGTGCAGAGCAGCCAGGGGCAGGATGGGACACTGATGTTGTTGCCATGGTGACAACTCAGGCATTCTACAGCACCCCAGATGCTCAGGGCCTCTGGGCAGCATGGTTGGTGAGGCCGGAGTGGAAAGAGGTGGCTCCAGGCTGGAGTGGAAAGGCAGTGCTGGCAACCAGGGAAGGGAATGCCCATTCTTGCACAAATCTTCATGCATTGAGCTTCTAGTACATTAATATGTACATAAATGGAAGTCATAGCCAAGAAATAACTCTGTCAGGGCTTTGGGAAAAAATAAAGGCCAGAATCATATGGGTAACTGAAGAGACTGTTAACCAAGACACTTAGCAAGAGCCATTTAAAGAAGGGACAATTAAACAAACACAAGGGAAGAGTTAAGGACAAGCAGCAATAGGAGGTAAAGCTCTTCATGCCTCACATATGGAAGCTCTCGCCACCCCTGGTCCAGAGGGAGATGATTGCAGAACCAGGCAAAAGGCATAGCTGTGGGAGAGGACACCACGCAAAAGCTATGGCAACAGGTAGAGGAGCACAGTTGTCTCCAAGACAGGGTCCAGCGGGGAAGAAGCCAAAGTTCTCCAAAGTTCTCTCCCTTTGAGCTCTGAGCTCCTGCTGGAAAAAAATCAGGGGGCAAGGGCCCTGCTGATGTAAGCTGTGTGGAACAGCTTCCTGGGGAACAGCCAAGGGTGCATTTGCAGGGGTAAATGAAGAATGTCCAGTACAAACCCTGGACTGTATTTGGAAAAGAATAAATTTTGATGCCAATCTTTTCCTTTATCTCACTCAAATAACAAGAGATACGTGCAGTGCTCATAGAAAAGGGAGGCTGACATGAAAATAATGTGGAAGCCCAGCACAGAGCAGTTTTATTAGAATGGCATGTGAACATTTTTTTCCACAGTCAGGGAAATGAGTGTGATGTAGGCAAGGTTGGTTTTCACTGGGCATGACCAGTGGTGCCTATTAGAGTGGCATCAAATGCTCTGGCCATGGCAGGACACTGTAATGACACCAAGGCAGCTCCCATAATGAGGCAGATGGACACCCTGTGATGAACTCTCTAAGACCAAAGGGCCCTGGAACCCATCATGAGCACAGGAACCAGGTAGAGGTCTCCGATAGACTAAGCAAACTGAGCCTGGTTCTGAGGAGGTATGGGTGGAACCAATAAAGACATGTTCTAACTGGCCCAGCATATTGTCATAGAGTTACTAATAACATTTTTCTTTAATCCTATTTTACAAATGGTATCCTAAATAACAATTGTTTTTAAAACTTTAACTCCTGTCTATTAATGTACCTATTCATGGATATGACCATGAATGAATTCCTAAAGTATCTTTACCTAGAAATTGAGGTTAATAATAACAGTAATAACAAGAAGAACCTACTTCATATGGATTCTGACAGAACAAAATATCAAATTTCCTTTAACATGCTTTGCATAGCTCTTGGCATATACTGAACACTCAAAAATGTTAAATAGCCACCAGTAGTATTCGTGGAATATAATCTTTTTCTATACCCTAGAAAATGTGCTTACAACTTTAGAAACTTTAAAGTATAACTAAAATATCACCCCTTTTGCATATACGTATAGCAGCATAGTGGGCGAGGCCAGAGCAGAAAGAGGGGGCTCCTGGCCTGAGCAGAAAGGCAGTGCTGGCACCAAGGGTTTCTTACCACTGCTGGTTATCAAAGAAATGCTAATCTATTACACACTCTTCTATGTGATTCTTAAACATCTGACAGTTGGCATTAGTCTCTTAAGAACAAATCGAGAGGTATGTAAAGTAAGCACAGATGTTGTGTGAACCAAAATAAAATACAGCATCTTTACTGTAAGTGGCCTGTAAAGACACCCTCTTTTTTCAGTGACTAACATTTAGCAGTACTGTATCTCAGCAAAGCAGTTAGTTTCCGGTTCTGTTTCATTTATTTAAAGAACTTTTGTATTAGAGCTGTTTCTATGGATGAGACTGATCCAGTTAGTGCAGTATTTACATCTGTTCTTCTCAGTTTTCCTCAGGGAAAGACTTGTTTGTAAACAACCAACTCAAATTTAAACAGAATTGGTTCTTAGTCAACAGACTTATGACACATAGACAAAATTCCCTGGATTCTTTCAGACCTTCACTTGAACTTAAATAATGTAATTTGGATCTGTATACTCCAAACACATCAAGTCTTTAATAACTTTTTTACTTTAATGTTATGCAAATAGCATTGGCCAGAGTAACTTTGAAAATTGGTAAATCAAAGGTTTAAAGGCACTATTAATACAAAGTTTTAGCCTCAAAATTCAAAATTCCTTCCTCAAGATCTGACATTATTATCTAAGTGGCTATGACACCAATAGTTTATTATATATAGATTGAGAATATCATTTATATGCTATCACTATATAAAGGTGCATCAAAACACAAAGACAAACTGCATAAACTTAATATAGTACTTTTGGGGAGGATAATAACTTCAACTTTATATTACAAAAAATGAGATGAATTTCATGTCCTAATATAAGTAGAAACACAGTTTTGACACATAAAAAATGACCAGATCAATGACTTAGCAGCGTGCCTTAAACAGGTAATCATTTTATTAAATTTCCACCAACTAACCATTCAATCAATCAAATGCTTATTGAGTACTCAGGGAATGCCAAGCCATAAGGGTTCTTCTTTCAGTTCTTTTTTAGTGGACGTGTCAAAGTCATGCAGTTCTACACAAACAATTTTCCTCATGGACTGCTCTATGTTTTGACCATGACAACATAAGAACCTTGAAGTCAACTCATTTTCTCTGGTAATAAAAGCTATGTCTAGACTATTACTTCAATTTTCTTGCTCCTATGATTTCACTGAAATGACCAAATAGCATGAAAGTTTGTCTTATTACTTTACAGGAGCTCAATTTTGTTTTGACTTTTTTTGCCAAATTTTTCCAGAGGGAAAGAAAAAAAAAAGAATGGATGACCACTTCGGCAAAACCAAAGATTAATAATTCAGTATAAATTAATAAGCATCATTAATAACAATTTGAAACACAACCTCCAACAAATATTAATCAAGTACAACAAATATAATAATAGAATAGCTGTCTAAGCCCACCCACCATGAAAATAAATTTATCCTTTTATTAACATTAAAATTTTCTCTCAGGAACATTTTCTGGAGTAGAACATGAAATATTATTGATGTAATTTGCATCAGAATAATTAATGATTAGCAGAACTCTTAACAGTGATTTGAAATTATTTTCAAGTGTATTAAAGTCAATCCTAATTTAAATGTAAGACACAAACATTAAAGTCATTGCCCCTATTTTTTAAATTGCTGCTATCTATAATAAGAGGGCAATATCCTAATTAGACTGGACATCTTCCGGACGTCCTTCCTGACAAAGCCAGGGTCAGAGGGAAGCCAGCCCAGGTCCTCGGTGCCTCCAGGTGGCTCCAGGTGGCCTGAGGGAAGCCAATCCAGGTCCCGGGTACCTGTGGGTGGTGAGAAAGGAAGCAGCACAAGTCCTAGATGCCTGCAGGCAGCCAGAGGAAGGAGGCTGGGTCCCAGGTGCCAGAGGGAAGCTGGTGCCAGCAAACGGGTGAAAGAAGGCAAACTCTTTTTTTTAAATTAAATCTTTATTATTCAGATTATTACATTTGTTTCTCTTTTTTCCCCTCCATAGGTCCCCTCCACCCAGCTCCCGCCCCTCTCTCTACCCTTACCTCCCTCCCGTTGACCTCATCCATAGATGTATGATTTTTGTCCAGTCTCTCCCTGTACACCCCTCACCTCTTTCCCCCTGAGAATTATCAGTCCACTCCCTTTCTGTGCTCCTGATTCTATTATATTCACCAGTTTATTCTGTTGATCAAATTTTTAATTCACTTAATTTTTAGATTCATTTGTTGATATATATGTATTTGTTGTTCATACTTTATCTTTTATCTTTTTCTTCTTCCTCTTCTTAAAGAGTACCTTTCAGCATTTCATAGAATACTGGTTTGGAGTTGATGAACTCCTTTAGCTTTTTCTTATCTATGAAGCTCTTTATCTGCCCTTCAATTCTTAATGATAGCTTTGCTGGGTAGAGTAATCTTGGTTGAAGGTTCTTGCTATTCATCACATTGAATATTTCTTGCCACTCTGGCCTACATCATTTCTGTTGAGAAATTGGCTGACAATCATATGGGTGCTCCCTTGTAGGTAATGAACTGTTTTTTTCTCTTGCTGCTTTTAATATTCTCTCTTTGTCTTTTGCTCTTGGTATTTTAATTATGATATGTCTTGGTGTAGTCCTCTTTGGATTCCTTTTATATGTGGTTCTGTGTGCTTCCTGGACTTGTAAGTCTAATTCTTTTACCAGATGTGGGAAGTTTTCAGTTATTATTTTTTAAATAGGTTTTCAGTATCTTACTCTCTCTCTTCTCCTGGCACCTCCACAATTCTGATGTTGGTACACTTGAAGCTGTCCCAGAGGCTCCTTACATTGTCTTCACATTTTTGGATTCTTTTTTCTTCTTGCTTTTCCAATTGAGTGTTTTCTGATTCTTTATATTTCAAATTTTTGACTTGATTCTTGCCTTCCTCTAGTCTGCTGTTAGGTCTCTGTATAATATTTTTTTATTTCAGTCATTGTATGTTTAATTTCTAGTTGGTCCTTTTTCATCTCAGTTGGTCCTTTTTTATCTCCTCTTGGGTCTCGCTAAATTTATCCATCTTTTCTAGGATGTTTTTGAAAAACTTTATAACCATGGTTTTGAACTCTATATCCATTCATTTGTTTTCCTCCATTTCTTTTGTTTGTGATCTCTTCCTTTGTCTCCGCATTTTCACTATGCTGAGAGAACTCTGTTGGATTCAGCATTATGATACAAGATTTGCAAAACTGCAGAAGCCTCTCTGTTGAGCTTAGGATGGGTAGAGTCTCAGGGCTTAACGGACCACCTTGCCTTCCAGTTGGCCCCACCCTCCACAGCGCCTGAGTCTCACGTGACTGGGTAATCGCTGAAGTGGTACCTGTGCCTGCATGATCTCTCTCAGTGCCTTTAGGCCACTGCCTTTCCGGCTCCCCTGTACTCTGGGACCATATGAGTCTGAGTCCCCAGGGTTTTGCGCAAAACTGAGATTTAGTGGAGTCAGAAGTGGCACAGTTGGAGGCTCTGTCTCCTACCCACTCATGAAAGCCAGGGGCACAATCAGCAGTCGGTCCTCTGTGCGCAGTGCTGTGAGTGCCACCAGACTTCTGCCCTTTTGTGACTCCATTAAATTTCTGTGCACTTCTCCCTTTTCACAGTCCAAGCTCCCACCCTTCTTCCCCCCTTGTATGAGTTTCAGCTGGACCTGGGGTTTAGTGTAGTAGGATAAGGGGTTCAATGTAGTTGGGAGTCTCCGTCTCCCTCCTGCCATAGAAAACCAGCCAAGTACTCCACCACCCACTCTCTCCATGTGTGTGTCTCTGTACCTCAGCTTTTTGCAGTTCCTCTGGGTCTCTGTGAGACATTCTCTTTCCTTCTAGTTGTAGAATTTCCACTCAGTCAGCTTTCCTGTGGTTCTGGATAATGCCCGTTCTATCTTTTAGTTGTAGTTTTGAAATTGTTGTGCAAGGCTGCCATCTTGGATTCCTCCCTCATCCTGTTTTTTAATTACACCAACCAAAAAGGCCTACTCTTGCACAAATTTTTGTACATTGGGCCTCTAGTTTTAAATAAAACCATACATTAGCATATCTCTCTTTTAGTGGCCACTTTAAAGACACTATTTTTTGGTATAATAAAGCATATATAGTATTACTATCAATTTACTTCTGTGTGTCAATATTATGTACAAATAAATGCATTATATGAAATAAGTACATATTTAAAATATCAAGATAAAATGAGACTGAAAATGAGATAAAAATATAGGACATGCAGAGAGTAGAGCCAATTGTCAAAATAAAATCTAATGAGAGACAGAGGCAAATAACCAGAATTATCTCAGGAACATGGACTTGGTCAAAAGAGATTTTTCATTAAGACAATGAACAAGCATATTTATACAGAAGCATTTTGTCCTCATTTTCTTTCTCTTCAACTGAACAACAATCAGATTGTAGTCAGTGGAAGCAGGTTGGGCTAAGAGGCATTCTAACACCTGGAGTCTACTCTACCAGATGAGGACCCAAAAGGCAGGATCAGAAGGCAGGCAGAATCAGACAAGAGTTTCTGAAATGATGTTTCAGTTTTTTACCTTAGCTAGGTACAGTGGTATTAATCAGGTATTTGGCCTATTTTATATCTTGTAAATGACTAAAGAATTAATCTATTAATTGAGCGAACATGAAGGAGCCTTCATAGCTGAAATGTTAAAGAACACTTGGTTTTTAGAGAGGTTAATTAGGTGGTTAAATTTTTGAATTCTTGTCTAGATTTTAAACTTTGATGTTAATGTGTTTTCTCCCAGGTAGAATTTACGGCAGGACATTAAATTTAAATGACTGTTTTCTACAATGATATTCTTCATATTTTCTTCATACATCTCCCACTATCTGTATTACCAAGAGGGCATATGCATGAATTATTTCTCATAGACTTAATACATTGAGTCAGCTTTTATACCAGCACATCATCTCAATCAACATCATTTGTTTGCATGTCTCTGACTAAACTTCCAGATCTAAGCTGCTACTTAAATGCTTTAAATAGGTGGATGATGAATAGCAAGTCATTTACATCTTGCTATTTCTTATAATGCAATGTCTTAGAGTAATTTTGTGGCACCAATAACATCCTAGTCATTTCAAATAGTCAGGGCTATGCAGTCATGGCTTAAAAAATACTCAGGTGTCCAAAGTCCTGAGTTAACTGCTTGAAGTTTCTGCTACAGTTTGACTCTATAGACCCAGCCAATGGAAACTGAATTAAAAAGCGTGGATTGTAAGTAGTGGAAAGAATTCAAGCTAACTTTCAGAAAATATTGGGAAACAGTGATAAAATAGCAAAAGCTGCGTTTCCTTCCTCCTTTTTCCTCTAAGAAAGAATGATACATGCTTATTTGGAAAGCATGTTATTGTTATGTTGTTTGAATGACAGGAATAGATAAATTAACTTTTAATTTCCATAAATGACTTGAAGAGAAGAGACCAAAAAGGAGACGGGTTGCAACAGATGGTGTTTTGTTGAGTGAAAGGTGGTGCTTAAGAAAAGAAGAGGGTTGTAAATGTCATTTGGCAGAAATGTCATGTTGAAAAAGGCTACTTGCCCTATTGATAACAATTTTGTCTCCAACTTGCCTTCCCTAAAAACAAAACAAACAAAAAACTATTAAAATTTTAAAATACTTCTCCAGGCTTTTGGAATCAGACTTGTTGTGGGAGGGGGTTTTTTAAGTTTGTTTATCTGTTTGCTTAATACATCATAGTGCTCAAGATTCTCTCAAAGGGGCAATTTTTTTCCCAAGTCCCTTGCCACATTTGGCTCAGTCCCCTGAGGTGAAGGTCAGGTCCAGTTGCCCAAGTTGGCAGCTCTGGTTTCACAGTGAGGGATGGGTTGGGCGTGGGGACACTGGCAGCCAAACAAAGTCTGATTTAAAGAAAAAGCACATGAAGTTTCCATTAGGAGAAAAGCTAAACTCAAGAATGTTCATTCAATTTCATGGATCCTAAGTGAAAAGTGACAGAAGTTCATGTCCACTGTTATCCATCAAATGATTTGCAATTCAGGTTTTCAGCACTGTGCTTCAAAAACTGCTCTCCGAATCACCCACTTGCCACAACCCCTGATGGCTCAGAGAATTTTTCTCTTTACTCAGCATTTTCTTCAATATCCCAACTCTGGCTTTTATTTACCAAATCGCTTAAAAAACTCACAATATCTATCAGTCCCAGGAGCTTCAGTTAACAGGAGAATACAGTTTCTGACTAGACATTCCAAAATAGGCATGAAACTCTAGTTTTTTGTTTTGAGTTTTGCTTTCCTCCATGAGCCACATTCTATATATACTTAAGAGCTTTTCACCCACCAATGGCTGAAAATGTTTCAAAAGTTTATAAGTAATGAAATATCCTATTAAAATCTACCCAATAGGTAAAATTCCCTTAATTGAAAACTCAGGGAACACCTGAACATTTTTGCTCTTGGAAAAATATACAGGGGTAGATTTACCAATAAACCATGTAATTGGAAAATTTTAAATATCACTTTGTGGGTGGTATCTTTGCTTTTTATAGCCCACGATGAATATAGTTTAAAGTTCTTTCTTTTAAATGACACAATCTCTTCTAAAATTGGCCATTGACTAACCAACTACATAAGACTGAGAGAAGGAATCTAGAAATAGAAATATTTCAAAATACTGAATTGAGAAAGATAAATTAGGCATAACCAGTTTACTTGACCTCATAACATTTCTCATTTTCTTCTTAATTCTGTATATAGAATTTAAGGAAACTTTCTGTCTGTGCAATATTTGGAATACAAGAATATAAATAGTTATGGCTTTTTCTATTTCAAGGATAAATACATATTTCCATACCTTGTTCAAGAACTATACTTCAGGTCCAGTTGTGACAGTCTTAGAACTAAACATCACCATCACAACACTTATGATTGTTGGTTGCTGGCTCTGTGTGAGACCTTGTTCTAAGTCTTTAAGTATATTAACTCATTCTACCACCTGAGCAATCCTAGGAGACAGTCATATCGCCCCTACATTTCAGACAAAAAAGTAAAGTACAGAGAAGGTAAGAAACCTGCCCAAGTACACTGGACTATTAAAGGCCAATATGGGATTCCTACATATGCAGCCTGGTCTGAGGTGCATCTAGCCACTATCCAACAGCAATGTGCAATTAGGTCAAGGCAATTATTCCTCTGAAAACCATTTTCAAGAGTCATTAATTCACAGAAATTATATAATTTGGTTCTACTTACATTTATTAATCCACATCTCCAGATTGCTCTTTAGAAACCAGTGGATTCTAAAAACCCTCCTATGAAGGTGAGAAGAGCAGCTTCAGAATGCCAAGACAATTAATTCTTGGCCCTTTCAAGTGGTCCAATGTGGTCACTATCATTCTAGCCACCCAAACTTGAGGTTAGTGGCTACACCCACATCCTAGTCACCAGTCATCCCAGCACACAACTACAGTGTGAAGTTTGTCATAGTAAATTTTCTACTTTGGTTAGAAAAGGTTGTAGCTGGTTTGAGGAACTGAACCTGGAGTGGGCATATCATAAAGGAATAACAGAAGAAAGATGAAAATAGAGTGGCAGTAAGCACTGAGCATCTGAGTTCTGACTACCCATGGTGGGCACTCCTTTCTACTCTTGAATTCCTGATCAGTAGACGGAAACAAAACGAAACAGGGTGTTTGTAGCAAAATCACTTAACATCTGCTTATATGGAAATAATATAGTAAATAAAAAATTATAAAGATTATTTTAATTTATTTGAGAATAATAAAAATAAATGAAAGATAGGTAAAACAAGTTCAATTTGTCATTAGGCCCAGGTAATCAGGCTTTCTTAAATAGTTCCTTTCTTTTCCATACATATAAACTAAAGGCCCAGTGCATGAAAACTCATGCACTGGAGAGGGGGTTCCTCAGCCTGGCCTGTCCCTCTCACAGTCTTGGAACCCTCAGGGGAGGGAGGGAACCCAGCAATCAGAGGAAGGCAATGGCCCATATACCTCTGCTGCTGCCACTGCCAGCAGCACAAGTTGTGGCTGGCCCTAGTTACCTGTGCCCCGGGCTGGCCTTGGGCAGTTGGGCAGCTGCCATCTAAGGCTTGCCTGCACCGCAGGTTGGCCCTGGGGGCTGAAGGGACTGCGGGATTCCAGAGGCAGGCAAATGAAGCTCAGGGGACTGGGCACTGCCATCTTGTGGCTTTGGGTGCCACCATCTTTGAGGGCATGACAGTCAATTAGTATATTCCCTCCTTATTGGCAGTGGGTGCTGCCATCTTTGAGAGTGTGGCAGTCAATTAGCATATTCCCTCTTTACTAGATAGGATGGCTAATATGGAAAATGCTTCCTCAGGAGTTTGATTGCTCACTTTGACATGCGCTGACCACCAGGGGGTAGCATGGAATGAAGGAAGGCCCCTGCCAGCAGCCAGGGAAGGAAGGCCCAGGCTGACAGCCAGAAGCCTTCAACCAGGCCTATGGACCTTACCCATGCATGAATTTCATGCACTAAGCCTCTAGTTTTCTTATAAGATAAGATTAAAATACAGCATAATGGC
This sequence comes from Lasiurus borealis, assembly GCA_004026805.1. Classification (NCBI taxonomy): domain Eukaryota; kingdom Metazoa; phylum Chordata; class Mammalia; order Chiroptera; family Vespertilionidae; genus Lasiurus; species Lasiurus borealis. The sequence goes on from PVJN01001574.1 coordinate 101,859, forward strand.
ATAGAGTATAGTGCTTGAGCTATGGATTTGCTTCTTTCTAGCTGTATAGGCCAAAGGATCTCAGAGCTTCCATTTCTATATCTAAGAAGGCATGGCAGTATCTGGCCATTGATGGTTATACAGAGTTAAAGAGTAAGTTTGTAAGTGCTTGACACAGTGTCTGTCTTATAAAAAGTAAAAATTAAAATGAGCTCTGGTCATTATTTTAGGGTAATTTATCTATAAAATAACACCATAACATAAGTCAAGAAGTTCTATTATAATTACACAACAAACCCCCAAACTAGTACTTATCTGTTAGATGACAATCTATGCATTCAACCTCTAAGTCTAGTCAATACTTGCCTATCTCTTTCCATATCAGAATGACTTCAACAAGAACAATATTGTGGTGACAGTTTTATGTCAACATATTAAACTGAAAACCTCATTCAATTTTTTTCTCCAGGTCAATTCATGGATATTTTGATTCACATAAAAATAATACCTGACACATTACTTTTATAGAGTTATAATACATATTCTTTTAGAAAGTGTTTTCATGACTACTCTATGAGCAAAGGATAGTTGGTACAATTGTTGATAGTTTGCAAGTCTGGAAAGGAAGCACAGCCTACATACTTTCCCCAGAGTCATTAACTAGAGTTAGTGGCTGGGTCAAACTAGAATTCTGGTTTCCTCATATCCAGACCATTGTAATATTCTTCACTTCTGCCTTCACTCAGGAGAAAGTTAGATTTCTTTTAACCTTTTTCATTAGAAATCTTAGTACATACTTTCTTACAGAGGCTTAGAATTGGGTTCAGTAGGATGGGCTTTCGAAAGGCCCTCTCAGTTAATGTGGATGAGTTATCCACTTTTGTCCTTTTGGAGGTAAGTGGGACACTTGATATTGCAGTGACATGACTCTCAACAATGGGATTATACTGCTGCTATGATTCTAGAAAGTGATTATCTAAAATTACTCAAGAAAAGAGAGGAGAAAACAAGATGGCAGCATAGGTAACATCTAAACTGCTACCTCGCACAACAATTTCAAAACTACAAATAAAAGACAAAATGGACATCACCCACAACCACAGGAAGGTTGGCTGAGTGGAAATTCTACAACTAGAAGGAAAGAGAAAAGCACACTGAGATTCAGAGGAGCTGAAAAAGGCAGAGGTAACAAGGCACACACATGGAGAAGGCTGGCAACAGAGTATGTGGTTGGCTTTCTCAACCAGAATGGAGACAAAAGTTCCCAGCGGCTCAGAACTCCAGATCCAAGCAATACTCTGAGGACCGAGACTCATTCTGGGAGAGACTGGACTGTCTGGCAGTGGGTAAAACTTGAAGCCAGCTTTCTCTCAGAGGTGCTTGCAGCGATTACTGCAGGACACTGAGACTCAGGGGCCTCTTAGGGCAGAGTGAAGGGAAGCCACTGAGGTCTGCTCCTCCCGGAGACTCGGCCCCATCCAAACTGAGCACAGAGGCTTTTGCAAGTCTTATCTCATAAGGGTGTCTCCAGCACACAAGTTCTCCCAGCATAGATACAGCTGATCCTCATAGCCATTTGACCTGGAGGTCAAATCCTGCCAGTGATACCAACAACAATAAAAGCTTAACTACAACAAGTCTGTGCACACAGCCCACAAAGGGGTGCACCAAGAGTGTCCACCTCAAGTAACTGGAGAGGCTGAGCCACTGGGCCCTATAGAACACCTAGCACACAAAGCCACTCTATCAACTCAGCAGGCAAAATGTGGAGACAAAGAAACAGGTCACAAATGAAAGAAATGGAGGAAAGCAAATAACTGCATATAGAGTTCAAAACCGTGGTTATAAGGTTTTTCAAGAAAAGTTTAGAAAAGACCAATAAATTTAGTGATACCATTGAGGATATGAAAAAGACACTGACTGAAATAAAAAATAATATACAGAAATTCAACAGCAGACTAGAGGATTGCAGGAATCAAGTCAAAGATTTGAAATACAAAGAAGTAAAAAACACCCGACTGGAAAAGAAAAAAGAATCACAAAATTTGAAGATAGTATAAGGAGCCTCTGAGACAACTTCAAGCATACCAACATCAGAATTATTGGGGTGGCGGAAGAAGAGAGAGAGAAAGATGCTGAAAACTGGTTTGAAGAAATAATGACCCAAAACTTCCCCCACCTGGTGAAAGAAATAGACTTACAAGTCCAGGAAGTGCACAGAACTCCAAACAAAAAAAATCCAAAGAGGACCATACCAAGACATATGATAATTAAAATGCCAAGAGCAAAAGAAAAAGAGAGAATATTAAAAGCAGCAAGAGAAAAACAGTTAGTTACCTATAAGGGAGCACCTATATGACTGTCAGCTAATTTCTCAACAAAAACTATGCAGGCCAGATTGGAGTGGCAAGAAATATTCAAAGTGATGAATAGCAAGAACCTACAACCAAGATTACTCTACCCAGCAAAGCAATCATTCAGAGTTGAAGGTCAAATAGAGAGCTTCACAGATAAGAAAAAGGTAAAGGAGTTCATCAACACCAACCAGTATTATATGAAATGCTAAAAGGTACTCTTTAAGAGGAAAAAGAAGAAAAAGGTAATGATAAAAATTATGAATAATAAATATATATCTTTCAACAAGTGAATCTAAAAATCAAGTGAATAAAAAATCTGATGAATAGAATAAACTGGTGAATATAATAGAATCAAGGGCATAGAAAGGTAGTGGACTAATTCTTGGGGGAGAAGGTGTGTGGGGGGTGGGGAAGGGACTGGACAAAAATCATACACCTGTGGATGAGGACAGTGGGGGAGGTAAGGGCAGAGAGTGGAGTGGGAACTGGGTGGAGGGGAGCAATGTGGGGAAAATGAGGAGCAATTGTAACAATCAGAACAATAATAAATAAATAAATAAATAAATAAATAAATAAATAAATAAATAAAATTACTCAAGTAAAGAAAAATTCCATAATTTACCATTAGATGGTGCTAAGAGAAGTTTAAAGAAAATAGTCTCAAGTTACTGATGCAATGGACCACAAGATTTGATTGGAGTTTACTATGAAAAAGACTCTATGCTTCTTTCCCAGATAGGAACACACTCAACCCCTCATCATGAACAAAACATCTGCCATAGATCCCCTATTCATTCAGTTCATTGTACTTCTGCCAATTTCAACTGTAAATGAAGAATTTTAAGATTCTATTTAGGGACATGAATATGTTTCACGTCATTTATAGCTTGCTGCAATTCTCATTCTGGGCCTTTATCAATGTACTGTTCAATAGAATGTGTTATATTTGAAGACACTAAATACTTAATAAATTATATTATTAATTACTAGCAGCCTGGTGCATGACATTTATGCACTGGGCGGTGGGGAGGCCCTCAGCCCTGCCTGTGTCCTCTCGCAGTCTGGGACCCTTCGGGAGATGTCTGAATGCTGCTCCCCACAGAGCAGGCCTCACCTGGCAGTTGGACGTCCCCTGAGGGGTCCTTAGCACTGCTGTGGAGGCAGGAGAGGCTCCTGTCACTGCGCTGTTCTTGCCAGCCCTCAGCTCAGCTTCTGGCTGAGTGGTGCTCCCCCTGTGGGAGCACACTGACCACCGGGTGGCAGCTCCTACATTGAGCGTCTGCCCCCTGATGGTCAGTGCACATCAGAGTGATTTGCATATTAGGATTTTAGTATATAGGAATGTAGTTATGATGAAAAGTTCAAGAGGTTAGTCATTTTCTCATGAATAATATGTTATATAACACACTTTATGATGCTGTGTGCATTGCAGTTAATGCATCATTTTAGTGGACTTTTGTTTTCTAATACTGATGATATCCTGTAAATCTAATGAACAAAGCCTTGGCCACCATAAGCTTTGCTAACATTTTATCTGTCTTAACACTTTTAAAAAATTTTTTTTATTGCTGCTACTATTAAAAGGAGACTAGGAGAGAGATTATCTTTAAATTCAACAATGTATATCCCCAATACTGAATACTCACTATATATAATATATCTCTACATATAACAAAGATTTTAAATGCATAAAAAAACTAATTGAAGTTCTACTGGCTTCCCTCACAAAACAAAACAAACCTGTCAGTTTCAGAATGAATTTCCACCATTTCAGCAGCTAAATCCTAGAACCTGAATTTGTTGCATACCCTCTGGACCCCACTCTCATAATTCTCAAGCAGTGCATCCCCCAATTGCTTAAAAGTAAAGAGTGTACCTCCTTCTGTAAGACCATTTTAATCTACAATATTTTGTAGTAAGATATATTTTGTAGGTATCTTAGCAACATTTCAGAGGCACTGCTAATATTTCTGCTGCAAAAACAGTAGCTCAGAAAGAAATGAAGTGGGGAAATATCACAATCACTGTTTAGATGATGCATTTGTTGAAGAAAATGCAAAAAAATACAGTATAGTTTATTTTGTCAGACTAAAGTCTGTGTCATGAAACGTGCCTAACATAGATGAATAGACTATTGGTTAATTGATGCAAGCAGACAAACAAGTTAATGAAATACAAATATAGTTTATGAAATTTTTATTATTTAATGTAAATAAAAGGTCTTATTATGTAATCCAGTTTCATTGTTTAAAGTTCTTCATGTTTTAACAAGTTGGGCATTATTTAGATGTAATGCTATTTGCCTTTGTTTATCATTGAAGTAAGTTATCAGGAGATTTTTTAGAGAGAGTTAGACAACAAAAGTGTCTATCACTCTTAGCAACTCTTCCTTTATGGTCTATTGAAAATCAGAATTAATAATCAGAATCACAGAGTATAAATTTGCTATACAATGCTGCCTCTAGTGTATAAGAGTGTTTGGCACAAGATAATAAACTCTCCAAGTAAAGTAAATAAATATAACTACATGATAGCATGAAAGACAGAGGTCATAATCCAGAGATATTTGTTTTACCAAATCAGTTTAACTTTAAAAGATAAGGACCTTTTTAATATATTTCAGAGAGAAAGAGAGAGGGAGAGAGGGAGAGAGGGAGAGAGAGAGAGAGAGAGAGAAACATTAGTGAAGAGAGAGAATCATCGATCAGCTGCCTCCTGCACACTCCCCAATGAAGTTCAAGCCTGCAACCTGGGTATGTGCCCTGACCAGAAATCAAACCATTACCTCCTGGTTCATAGCTCAACACTCAACCACTAAACCATACCAACCGGGTAAAGGTCATGACCTTTTAAACTTGCCCTACCGAAGAGTAGAGGGATGAATGAGTTCCTTCAGCTAGTCAATGAACTACCAAAATATTTACTGGGAAATGCACATACTGTCCCTTTCAAACTGGTCTGATGCCAAATGTGCAAAGTGTAAAACCCTGAGTGACTTAAAAGCAAGAGATACTTTTGGGTCAGTGACATTGGTCTAGCTTCTCCCAAAGACACAAAAAAGGGAGTCTCCTAAAGCTCACACTCCCCCACAGATTTCAGTGCTCCCAGCCACCGATGACCTTCCCTCCATCTTCCAGTGACCAGCCATGAAGTACCCCAGGCACACTGACAAGCTTGTGTCTCAGTTTTGAAAAAAGGCCAAGTGGAAGGAAGAACTATGCATTTTCCAGTGAACAGGCTACAGCAAGCAGAATATATTTTCCCTCATTTTCAAAATAATGAAACAAGTCTACCATTTCCCCAAAATCTTCATTAGATGTTGGCTGTGGGTAGTTAATTTAGAGATTTACGGTGTACAGGGACAGCAGTGAATTTCATGAACAGGTCAGACTGTGTAAGTGACCACCTCATTTGCATGATTAAACAGTTTCCATGTGGTTCTGACTGGTCTGCAGTGTTTAAATTTTTATCAATAGAATTCTTATTTGAGTTGAAGTAAGTCCTGTGGCGGGCGGGGGGTAGGGGGAGGGCGCGAGATGTACACTTGAGAGAGGAAAGAAGAGAAGCACTAATTAATTCATCTTATTTAACTAGCTCTGGAGAGTAGAGGCAGGGTCTGGGAACATGTGAGAATGGGGGTTCAAGGTAGGAAATGAGAACCAAGCTTGGCCCAGAAAAGCAAATCCATGTATAGACCAGCAGAAGGACACTTGGGTAACCAGTGTATATAGTATTGAGCTCTTGGTGCTGAAAACAAGGAATGATAAATATTTCTTTACGTTAAAATGATTTGGGGGTGGGATGAGGCTAGTTCTGCTTAAGAATTTCATGGGCTTTATCATAACCAATCAATAAGTATTTATCAAACACCTGGAATAACAGACATCTGTTGTCTTCATCTGTATAATAGCTCTCCTTTTAAGGATCTGTTTTCCCTACGTCCAATGGATTGGATGGAACTGCCCATCACAGTCCCCTGCCTCTTCCTCCCATCCTTGGCTGTTATGAGTTGGATTGTGTCCCCTCAAAATTCATATGTTGAAGTCCTAACCCCCTAGTGACTCAGAATGGAACTGTATTTAGAGAAAAGGTCTTTAAAAATATGATTAAGTTGAGATCCCAACTATGATTAATTTAAAATGAGATCAAAACGAGGTCATTAGAGTAAAGGCAGGAAGACAAGATAGCGATAAAGTGAAGGGACAGTGAAGAGAAGAGCTCGGCTTGACGAAAGAATGGAAGACCAGGGAGAAATACCTCAGCCTATGGGGGTCTTAAATGCCACCCTGAGGAGTTTGGCAGAGTGAAGTGGGTAAGAAAATTGGCTCTAGAGTTAGATTGCCTATGTCCAGATAGCACTTGTCAGGAAAGTCACCTCCCGTGGCTACTAAATAAAATAGGAATAATATTAATATCTCATTTATGGAGATACTGTAAGTGCTAAGCAAATTAATATGTGTATGCATACACACACACACACACACACACACACACACATATATATATATATATATATAAATATATATATATAAAGATAATAATATATATGTTACATAGAAATTATATCAATAAGCCAGATATATAATATAAAAATATTTTTATTTGTAACTCAATCGTATGTTGTGAATTTTTTCTTTCTTTTTGCTTATTTGCATTTTTAATTCTTTTGATAATGAATGTATATTTACTGTGTAATAAAGGCATAATAAAAAAGAAAGGTAAAAGAAATTTTAGAAATGCAGATTGAGTCATTTTTAAAATTTTATTAACTTCCTTCTCATGAGCAGCCAAATATTTTACCAGGATACAGGTAGGAAAGAGAATAACATTCCTGCTGTCATACTTGGTAAAAGAAAGAATAAAAAACGTATTTCTCACCCCAATGTCTGCTGTTAACTCTATACTGGAGGGTGGAGCAGGTGTCATAAAATTGCCTCCAAGGGCTATCCCAAGGAAGAAAAGAGAGGACAAAAGAAAGAATGAAGAGTGTAGGATGCTATGCATTATTGATCAAAGCAATTTCATTTCTCCATAAAATAGAGATTCTGAGATTTTTTTTAAGGTTTAGAATTTTAAAAAAAGCAACAATCCACTTGGCATTTACTGTAATCTAGATAAATGATCTTTCTTTCTGATTTAGGATTTCTAGCTATTTTTAAGACACTTTCACAGAATCCAGAGAAAAGATGCTGAAATACAACCATCAGCAAGAAGTATTGGGTTTATTTCCTCTGCCCTAATTGCAGAACCATTAAGATGAAGAAAAGAGCCTAGCAAGTTAATCTATAAGAAGTAGTAAAACAGCTGAGATCGGTTTGGCTCAGTGGATAGAGTATCGGCCTGTGTACTGAAGGGTCCCAGATTTGATTCCAGTCAGGGGCATGTATCCTGGTTGTGGCACATCCCCAGTGGGGGGTTTGCAGGAGGCAGCTGATTGATGTCTCTCTCTCATCGATGTTTCTAACTCTCTATCCCTCTCCCTTCCTCTCTGTAAAAATAAATAAATAAATAAATAAAATATAAAAGTAGTAAAACAGCTAGGCTGGTGTGGCTCAATGGTTGAGCATGGACCCATGAATAAGGAATTCATGGTTCTATCTCTAGTATGGGTAGGTGCCTAAGTTGCATGGGGAGGGAGGTGGGATGTGTGGGAGGCAGCAGATAGATGATTCTCTCTCATCATTGATGTTTCTTTCTCTCATTATCCCTTCCTTACTTTCTGAAATCAATAAATTCAAAAAAAAATTTTTAAGAAATAGTAAAATATTATTAGACTAGAGGCCTGGTTCATAGATTTATGCAATGTACTAGTAGGATCCCTCGGCCTGACCTGCGGGGATTGAGCCGAAACTGGCTCTCCGACATCCCCCAAGGGGTCCCAGATTATGAGAGTGCAGTTTTCAAGTGATGCACCCCAAAATTTGGTTCCCTTCCTTCTGGTTCTGAGTAGGTCACCCAACAACCACAGCTGCCAAGTTACCACAGCTCAGTAGTTTCTGTGTTGAGTGTCTGCCCTCTGGTGGTCATTGTGCACCATAGCTACCAGTCAGATGGTCAGATGGTTGGACGGTTGGTTAGGCTTTTACATATATAGATAAGAAAGTGAAGGCTCACTATTTTCTTCCTGCTCCATTTTTCTGGACGTTAACACTGAGCTTCTCCTTTAAATAATTGTTGAACAAATATTTAAAGCATTGGGGGTTGAAATTGTACAAAAATGTGAGCCTACTAAGGGAAGTACATGTCCATCTCCAGTCTGAATGAATGAGGATCAACTAACAATGTGAGAAAGTGTTGTTTGTCCTTTTAGATAGCAATAAGGTGATTTGTTCTTGGCTGCAATGGTAACCACCTAGAAATAGGCACTATATCACATAATTTATTGATACCACTCTGCCTTGTATCTGTATGCCAACAGTTCTCTTGTTTTTTCATAGATGTAAATACCTTATGTCTCAAAATGCATAATTATATCTTAGAAGAGTGAGACAGTATTTTCATCTTTTCTGACCTATAGCACCAACTCATTATTGAGCTCTTAATGGGTAAATGAATAAATCCATCCAAGCATTATAAAACATTCTGATGATAGGCAGGGTACTCCTTTCATAACTCTAACCCCCTCCATTTGCATCCTCTTAAGTCTTTCATTTAAAAATAGTAGAGTGATTATTATATACCAAGAACTATGACCATGTACTGAGCTTAAGAAGTGAAAAATAAGGAAGTCTCATTCCTTGAGGAGAAACAAACACAGATAAATACAACTGAGATACAATGTGTCTTAGCTATAACGGAAGCTTTTACAGGTATAATAGGAGCAAAGTGTAAATCTAACTCACCAAGTCAAGTAGACTTCACTTGGAAGATATTCTTGAATAATAATAGTTTAGATTTTCAATATGAAATATATACACAAAAGTTTCTAGTAATTATTTCTAGTTGGTAAATTCAGGATATTTATTTTCTTCTTTATATTATCTTCATTTGTAAAACAATATGCTCCATTTGAAAGAAATGTGTCTGGCCAACAACTTGACTTTTCTGAGATCTACCGTTGTTGAATGACAAATTAGCTTCCATTTCCTGGTGTCTAACTTATCTAGCCCAACTGGGCTGACTGCAACTGTTGGGAGATAATCTTTTACAAACCACAACCACACCACTCTGCTGGTTTTTCTTGTGAAATAAATTCTATCTTTCTCTACTTATACTGAACGGAATAGAGCATTAAGAACTACAATTTGCCCTAGCTGATTTGGCTCAGTAGATAGGGTGTTGGCCTATGGACTAAAAGGTCCCTGTTTTGATTCTGGTCAATGGCACATATCTTAATTGCAGGTTCCTTCCTGGCCAGGACTGGGCTTGTCCAGGAGGCAGTGCAGGAGGCAATCAATGTGTAAACACATCAATGTTTCTCTCTGTCTTTCCCTCTCTCTTCTACTGTCTTTAAAAAACAGTGAGAAAATATCCTCAAGCAAGGATAACAAAAACAGCAACAATAACAAAAAGAACTTCAATTTACTTCCATCAGCCTTAGAATAGAAATTCCTCCTATATTCTTCTATAATGTGAGTATTAGGAGTAGTTCTTACATTTTCTTATAAGTATTTTAGAGAAAAGTTAGGAGAGGTTGCTTCATGTGCCACAGGCCAGTTGTATTGTTGGTGAAGGTTTGATTTGCAATTGAAAGAGTAGTTTGACTCCATTTTAGCAAGTGAGGAAAAATATACTTGGAATTGAATGCAATCTTGTGTGATTTTCTCCCGTGTTTGTTGTATGAAGCAGAAAAATAAGATTGTAGGATATTTTTCTATAAATGTTTTAAGGGATGGTGTGGAAGAAAAATATTGGAGGTGCTTTTATGGAAATATTTTAAGTGGCAGACTAAGTGATCCAGGTTTCATAGAAAAGATATTATGATAAAAAATGTCTGACATATGTGGAGAAAGTAGCAGACAAAAGTGACATTTGAGATTCATGGCTCAGTAACATTGAAGAAGTGAAAGGCCAGAAAGGCTAGGATTATAAAATGGTGAAATAGTTTAAGCTTTCAAAATGAAGTAGCTCTCTGTGGTATAAGTTCCTGAGCAAGGCTATAGAAGTGGGAGGCTGAAGCTGATAACAAAGGAAAGTAGCAGTTTAATGAGATTAACCTCCAAAATATACAGGGAACTCATACAACTTAACAAAAGGGAGATAAACAATCGAATTAAAAAATGGGCAGATACTTCTCCAAATGGACATACAGAAGGTCAAAAGGCATATGAAAAAATGCTCAAAGTCATTGATCATCAGAGATGCAAATTAAAATGACAATGAGGTACCACCTCACACCTGTCAGAGTGGCTAAAATCAACAAATCAACAAAGGACAAGTGCTGGCAAAGATGTGGAGAGAAAGGAACCTTCATGCACTACTGGTGGGAATGCAGACTGGTACAGCCACTGTGGAAAACAGTATGGAGTTTCCTCAAAAAGCTAAAAATGGGACTCCCATTTGACCCAGTGATCTCACTTCTAGGAATATATCCCAAGAACTCAGAAACACCCATCAGAAAGAATATATGCACCCCTATTTTCATAACAGCACAATTCACAACATCTAAGATTTGGAAACAGCCTAAGTGCCCAGCAGCAGATGAATGAATTAAAAAACTGTGGTGCATCTATACAATGGAATTCTACGCAGCTATAAAAAAGAAAGAGCTCTTACCATTTGCAACAGCATGGATGGATCTAGAGAACATTATGCTAAGCGAAATAAACTAGTCAAAGAAAAATAAGTATCACATGATCTCATTCATATGTGGAGTCTAATGATCAACATAAATTGATGGAAAAAAAATAGACCCAGAAACAGAGAAGCATCGAACAGACTGTCAAGTCTCAGAGGGAAGGCAAGGAAGGGTGGAGTAGGGGAAGAGATCAACAAATGAGCTCATATACATATGAGCACAGACAGTAGGTGGTGAAAGCAGGAAATGAGAGGAGAGAGAGGGCAATGGGGAGAAAAGGGACATATGTAACTTTCAACAATAAAGATTTATTTAAAATAAAAACCAAAACAAAAAAAAACTAAAAAAAGCTGTGAGTTAGGATAGTAAAAGGATCATGCGAATAAACATCATTTTTACAAGAATGATGATAAATATGAAGTAGAGAGGAAGATGTTAACCCAGGTGTAATTTTCTTATTAATTATATTGAATAATCAAGATGTTGGTAAATAATAGTAAGAAGAAGCAAGGGGATGTTGACAATACCCCAATTCTAGAGAGTAAGGTTTTAGTGGAAAACACAGCTTCATTGTTTTCTGGGGTTAACAAAACTCATTATTTCATGAGAAAAATCAAAATCAAAGCTGGGGTTTCCAGCTCTGGCTGGGTGATTCAACTGGCTGGAGCATCATTCCGCCGATCAAAAAGGTCCGATTTGATTCCCATGAAGGCACATATCTGGGTTGTGGGTTCCATCCCTAGTTGGGGCACCTACAGGATTATTTCTCTCATTGATGTCTCTCTCTCTCCCCACCCCTCTCTCTCTGATTAAAAACCAATTTTTAAAAAGCTAGAGTTACCAAGGATTTAGGGAAATGCAAAGATGTGCTAAGAGAATGAGCATAGAACAAGAAAGGAAGTGAGAAGGTATGAGAGAATGCTGACTTGGACTAGGCTAGTCATAATAGAGATAGAAACAAAGAGATAGATAAGTTTTGGGAGTGACTTGCTATTGAATTGAATGGGGATCTGAATGCACTTCCAGAAATTCTACCAATTAGAAATTCACTGGGTTTGCAAGCTTCTTTTATAAAAATTTAAATACATCTAAGAGGCTTAGGACACTGGTGAGTGTCTAATTTAGTCTGCATTAGTTCCATCAGCTTACTTTTACCATCACCTAGCTAAAGTCAGTCATACTTAAAGAGCTGAGAGTTTTGCTTGGGGAGAAGAATGTTTTGCATAAAGGATATAATCATGTGTAAGATAGGAAGTGAAGTCTTAGGAAAGACTGAGGCCTGAGAGAACTTATAGGAGACACAGAGATGGGTGGCAGCATTTGAGAGCACAGAGAACAGGCAAACTGGCCTTCTCTGAAATTTGCCTGATTGCTTCTTAGAGATAAGTTCCCTATCTTCTTTAAAACTGGGAATGTCTCATTTCTTGTACTTTTGTTTAAAAAAAAGACATTCCACCAATTTATAGCAGAGTAAAGAAAATAAATGAAAACATTAAAAGCATTGACACCTTAGCCTTTTGACTCAGTAGACAGAGCACTGGTTTGTGGACTAAAGGGTCCCAGGTTCAATTCCAGTCAAGGGCATATGCCGGGATTATGGGCTCCATCTCCAGGAGGGGGCATACAGGAAGCAGCTGATTAATGATTCTCTCTCATCACTGATGTTTCTCTTTCTCGCTCTCTCTCTTTCTCTTTCACTTTCTCTCTCCCTCTTTCTCTCTGAAATCAATAAAAATACATATTTTTTTAAAAAGCATTAACAGTTTCCATGTTGTCTTATTTAAATTCAAGGTAAGCTACCTGATTCTCTGACAATATTTTACTAATATCATATGATAAAAAAGAATTTTAAAATCTAAAATATTAAAATAATCATCAGGGAGAAAGGGGTGAGGGGTGTACAGGGAGAGCCTGGACAAAAATCATACACCTATGAATGAGGTCAACAGGAGGGAGGTAAGAGTAGAAGGAGGGGTGGGAGCCGGGTGGAGGGGAGCTATGAAGGGGAAAAAAGAGAAACAAATGTAATAATCTGAATAATAAAGATTTAATTAAAAAATAAAATAAAATAATCATCAGTGACATGTGAGATAAATATTATTGATTTCGTTATTTTAAAGATTTGTTTTATTTTTGGTAGTAAATACCTATAATTTTTTAAGTCCAGTCTTGCTTAGATACAACAAAAGGTATTACTTTTCTTTGTTGTTTTTTTCTTTATGTACTCACAATCTTACTTTTAAAAAAATGACACAGATCCTAAAATGTTCCAAATGCTACCTTTTGGGTACAATTTTGGGTACATTTCAAATGTCATGTGTCAGGCACTGTTCAGAGCTAAGATAATATTACTGGAAATAATGAGTAATAGCCAAAAATTTGGCTCACTCCAAACCTTGACTTCTTGGATGGTGATCCTGCATAAAAAAAGAACAAAAACAACAACAATTCTCTGATGTTTTATTTTGCACTTATATTTCAAATATGGAAAAGAAATTCTTTTTATCAAAAAACAAACAGTAAAAAGCAACAGAAAAAAAACAGCAACAAGTTTGGGCTCATAAAAAAATTAGACAAACTTTTTTTTTTTAAAGCAAAGCATTAAATGGCAAGATAAAAATAGATCAGTTTGTAAGCCCATAAAAATTCCACGGACTTGTGCCTTTGGATGTGAATCACAAGTCTAATTAATGGCAGGTACACTGTGTGTAGCTTTGGAATGGAACAGACTGTTAGTCTCCCCTGCTGTCTTCAAGCTTTCCTCTGCATCTGGCCTGAACTCTGTGTGTCCTGTTGCACGTGGAGGGTCCCAGCTATGTTTACCGGTATGATCATCCATCCTTTCTTAGCCTCCTTGTTTCTCTCTACTGCTCAGAATAAAATCTGGGACAATGGGTCTGCATGGGGAAAGCCACTGAGAAAGCATGGAACCTCAGCATTATTGATCATTGCCAATCACTGCGTTTTTATAAATAAGAGAAATTAAGCACAATCAGGCTGGAAATCTTGCTCAGAATTATCCATTTATTAAGCCTCAGAGCTGAAGCTTCTCAGGTAATCTCTCAATCTGTAGAGAGACACTTCTCCGTTTACTGATCACATTTCTTTACATTTTGCAATCAGAGGCACTGACCACCTTTGCTCCTAACTATCTTTTCAAAAACATCTAGATAGCAGATAGCTTTGAAATATAAAGATAGTGAATCCCTCCTGAGCAAAGAGAAGGTTTTGTCCAATATAACAGAAATAACGTCTTCCTTTGGGGCAAAAAGCATGCTCACTGCTCGTTGTAAAACAGTCAAACTCCCTAAGCTAGGAGTTCCTCTCTTGAACCACAAACCACTAAGTTTACAAGTGTCAGCTGCCTGCTTCACATCACCCTATGGGAACTGGGCTTAGTGAACCGGGACAAATGCTGATAGCCTGACTGTAGCCTCTGCTGTAAATTATGGAGTCATTTTTCTCTGAGTCAGGAGCCTCCTGTCTCCTGCCGGCCACCCAGCTGTGGCAGACTGACTTGTGACTTGAAAGGGAGAAGAAATCTCAGACCCTTCACACACTTTTTAAAAAGAAATATTTTATTGATTTTTTACAGAGAGGAAGGGAGAGAGGGATAGAGAGTTAGAAACATCAATGAGAGAGAGACATCGACCAGCTGCCTCCTGCACGTCCCCTACTGGGGACGTGCCCAAAACCAGGATACATGCCCTTGACCAGAATAGAACCTGGGACCTTTCAGTCCACAGGCCTACGCTCTATCCACTGAGCCAAACCGGTTTCGGCAGACCCTTCACACTTTTTTGACAGAAACCTAAAATTTTAGTGATAGTCACTCATATCAAAAGAAAAATAATACTAAGCACTTAAGAGGCCTGTTGCTTGATTTTTCAAATCTAGGGTTATCCAGTTATCATCTTTTAAGCATTATGTGTTAGGGATAATATATAATATTTTTTATTATTCAAATCAAATTACACACACACACACACACACACACACACACACACACACATACATTATTTACTTTATTTTTAAAATTTCATTTATGAAATGGTTTCATTACCCTCACCCAACAGCAACCTGAAGTTAAGCCACATAGCTAATAGGCAGCAGAGCTAAAACATCTGTTTCAAAATTTTGTTTTGCCTTCCTCCAAATAAAACAAAGCTAAGAATGGCATGGGCTATTTTAGTTATAAATAAAATGGCTAAATTGTGTCATATTGTGTTTAGTTTGACAATCTTACCTTTTTAATAGAACTACTGCATATGTTTAGGCACTGACATGTTGCTATCTAATATGCATTCAATATTAAATATTCAGTATTCAAAACAGATACAATGTTGTTAATACTTAGTTTATATTATATACTATACAGTCACAGAAAAAGTCTACCACAAAAGCTGTTGTTTTTAAAGTTTAAATCATACAACCATGCTTGGAGATATAGTCTTTTAAAGCTAAACAACTAAGAAAACAAGACAGGAGAAATAATTCCATTTAAAAAGCTATATATCCCATAAACTATCTTGTTAGTCATGAAGATAAATAGAAAATAACACACTAGACAAAGTGGAGAAAGGACATATATCGAGAACTTACAAATGTTCTTAAGAATAAAAATGTTTGCCCAGCCTATGTGGCTTAGTAGCTGAGCATCTACCTAATAGGTCATGGTTTGATTTCCCATCAAGGCACATACCCGGGTTGCAGGCTCAATCCCTAGTGTGAGGTATGTGCAGGAGGCAACCCATCAATAATTATCTCTCATCATTGATGTTTCTATCTCTTTCTCCCTCTCCCTTCCTCTCTGAAATCAATAAAAATATATTTTTAAAAAAGAATAAAAAATGTTTAAAGCAAAAGAGGAAAACTTCTTAATTTTATGAAAGCAAAAATAAAATATAAACTTATAAACTGCTAATACATTTCTGGCTATAAATGCACTTTCATTCCTATGATTCTATGTTGCTAATTCTAACACTAAAGAAACTTAATGTTCTGAGTCAACCATTTTGAATGTAAATAGCAAAAACAAAGAAACCTTAAAAATGTATAGTCATTCTTCAAAATGCAAATAGTATTTTTTTCAAATTGCTTTAAATATATTTTTAAACTTATTAGTAATGTATTAATGGAAGTAATTATTTTATTTATTCTTCATATTACTTAAAAAAATAAAATAAAGAAACTAGCCAGTGGATGTTTACAAAAACAAAACAAATTTAGAGACTATGGAGTCAGTTACAATTGTAATTTAAAGAGTAACTACAGAACCAAGTTTATGTAGCTCTCATTTATTTTAGACTATAGGCCCGGTGCATGAAATTCATGCACGAGGGGGAAGAGGGTTCCCCTCAACCCAGCCTGCACCCTCTCCAATCTGGGACCCCTCGGGAGATGTCCAATTGCTGGTTTAGGCCCCTTTATTTCAGGCCTCCCCTGCCAGCCTGATTGACACCTAACTGCTCCCTGCCAGCCAAATTGCTCCCAACTGGCCTCCCCTGCTGGCCCGGTTGCCTATCTGCCCTCCCCTGTTGGCCCAATAGCCCCCAACTACTCTCCCCTGCTAGCCTGGTGTCCCCTAACTGCCCTCCCCTGCAGGCCTGGTCCCCCTCAACTGCCCTTCCCTGCAGGCCTGGTCCCCCTCAACTGCCCTCTCTTAATGGCCTGATTGCCCATAACTACCCTTCCCTGATGCAACCTTACTTCTCTGCAAGGCCTGCCTCCACTGTAAGCACAATCATCTTGTGACAGCCATTTTGTGATGATGTTAGGGTGTGATGCATGAGGGTGTAATGACCACCTAGGCTATTATGAGTATAGATACCTTCTAGGAACATAGCCACTAAACATTAAACGGATTTTAAATAAGAAGTATGAAGAACCCTTTCATTGATGAGCTTTAAAGGAGACTATAATTTCATCTATGAAGACATATAACATCTGATGTTATTTTCCCACTCTGGGAATCTATGAGAAAATGAGATGGTAATTTTTATCCTACTTTTTTAATGTTGTCAAGACATAAAATTTACTTAGTTAGTATCTTGTCTTAAAAACACAAATTGAGAAGAATTCAGAAAAGAGAAACACATTAATTTTGAAGACTTATTTATTTATTTATTTATTTATTTATTTATTTATTTATTTTAATTAAATTTTTATTATTCAGATTATTACATTTGTTTCTCTTTTTTTTCCCCTTCATAGCACCCCTCCACCCAGCTCCCACCCCTCCCTCTGCCCTTATCTCCCTCCCATTGATTTCATCCATAGGTGTATGATTTTATCCAGTCTCTCCCTGTACACCCCTCACCCCTTTCCCCCTGAGAATTATCAGTCCACTCCCTTTCTGTGCTCCTGATTCTATTATATTCACCAGTTTATTCTGTTGATCAAATTTTTAATTCACTTTTTAGCTTCACTTGTTGATAGATATGTATTTGTTGTTCATAATTTTTTGGCTTTTACCTTTTTCTTCTTCCTCTTCTAAAAGAGTACCCTTCAGCATTTCATATAATACTGTGTTGGAGTTGATGAACTCCTTTAGTTTTTTCTTATCCGTGAAGCTCTTTATTTGCCCTTCAATTCTGAATGTTAGCTTTGCTGGATAGATTATTCTTGGTTGTAAGTTCTTGCTATTCATCACGTTGAATATTTCTTGCTACTCCCGTCTGGCCTGCATGGTTTCTGTTGAGAAATCAGCTGACAGTCATATGGGTGCTCCCTTGTAGGTAATGAACTGCTTTTCTCTTGCTGCTTTTAATATTCTCTCTTTGTCTTTTGCTCTTGGTATTTTAATTATGATATGTCTTGGTGTGGTCCTCTTTGGATTCCTTTTATATGGGATTGTGTGCTTCCTGGACTTGTAAGTCTTATTTCTTTTACCAGATGTGGGAAGTTTTCAGTCATTATTTCTTTAAATAGGTTTTCAGTATCTTGCTCTCTCTCTTTCTCTGGCACTCCCACAATTCTGATGTTGGTACACTTGAAGCTGTCCCAGAGTCTCCTTACATTATATTCACATTTTTGGATTCTTTTCTCTTCTTGCTTTTCCAGTCGAGTGTTTTTTGTTTCTTTATATTTCAAATTTTTGACTTGATTCTTGCCTTTCTCTAGTCTGCTGTTAGGACTCTGTATATTTTTTATTTCAGTCAGTGTCTCTAGTCATTACTTTTTCATCTCCTCTTGGGACTCGCAAAATTTATGCATCATCTCTAGCATCTCTAGTTGGTCCTTTTGCATCTCTTCTTGGGACTTGATAAACATCCATCTTTTCTTGCAAAACCTTATAAGCGTGGTTTTGAACTCTATATCCAGTTGTTTTTTTCCCTCCATTGCTTTTGTTTGTGATCCCTTCCCTTGTCTTGGCATTTTCACTATGTCGGGGAAACTTTTTTACTTGCAAAACCACAGAAGCCTCTGTTGACCTTGGGATGGGTGGAGTCTCAGGGCTTACGGGACCGCCTTGCCTTCCAGTCGGCCCCGCCCTCCACGGCCCCGGAGTCTCACGTGACTGGGTAATGGCTGGAGATGTCCTTGCACGCTTGAGCGCCCGCAGTGCCTCTATACCGCTGCCTTTCCAGCTCCCCTGCCCGCCAGGACCACACGAGTCTAGGTCTTCAGTGTTTCGCCTGAAACAGGGGCCCAGTGGACTCAGAAGTGGCACAGTTGGGAGGGTTTGTCTCCCGCCCAGTCACGAAAGCCAGCAGCACAATCAGCAATCTGTCCTCCACGCAGAGCCGTGGGTGTGCGCGATTAAACCTCCTATCTTTTGCGACTCCCCTAAATTTCTGTGCACTTCTCCTTTTTCACAGTCCAAACTCCCCGCCGTTTGAGTTTCGGCTGGATCTGGGGTTTAGTGTCGTAGGATAAGGGGCTCAATGCCGTTGGGAGTTTCCGTTTCCCTCCCCCCAGAGAAAGCCAGCCAGGTACTCAGGCACCCGTTCTCTCAGAGCGCGCGTCTCAGTACCTCAGCTTTTTGCAGCTCCTCTGGGTCTCTGTGAGCCCCTCTCTTTCCTTCTAGTTGTAGAATTTCCACTCAGCCAGTTTTCCTGTGGTTCTGGATGATGTCCATTCTGTCTTTTAGTTGTAGTTTTGAAATTGTTGTACGAGGCAGCAGTGTAGGCGTTTACCTATGCCGCCATCTTGGATTCTCCCCTCCATTTTTTAATTCCAAGTTTTATATAATTATCATATACTTAAGAAGCACTATAATAATTGCTTTTAAAATAATGCAGAAAATGTATTAAAAGCAAACATATATGAAGAAAATAAATATATATCTAGAAAGAAAGAAAACAAAACTGAAAGATGTTACACTTGTATTTCTTATTATAGAGGTCTTTCCATTGGTAAAACCTTGTGGATTCTGAAAGATTTATGATCGTGAAATTGGTGGACAAAGGAACTCATCTATCAGATGGTGTCTCCTACAGATGCCTACATATTTCACATGTTTATGCATAAGGAAGCAAAAGAAAGCTTACCTGGGAATCTTTGAATTATTTGACATAAGCCTTCTTTTCTGCAAAGCTGATGCTGTATATCTGGTAATATGTTTACCTGAAAGAAATGAAAAAGATTATAGTGAGCCGGGCATTCATAAATGCTCAGGCAAGGGAACGCCATCCACACTCTGCTCTCAAACCTCTGCAGGTCAACATTTAGATCCAGAATAACAGAATGGTCTATTCGGTAACATAAAATTAAAACCTGGCTCTTAGAAATCTTCAAAATATTTGGGAATACTTTTGAAAACCTTGATTTATTTAAAAGCCATAGTATTTGCTAGAATAAAAGGGAATAATATGTTCTTATGGCAAGTAGAGTAACACAAATAACTTCATAGTTTCAAATTTAGCTTTGGCCAAAAAAATAGTACTAAGCCTAACATACCTCAAAGTAAGTCAACTACAGTGCAACATTCCAAAGGGCTTCAGTGATTTGAATCACAGAAAATGGAGATTCAGTGCTAAACCTATTTCAAAACTTCATCCCTACTTTTCACTTTATACTGAAGGACATTCATTATTGCTTCTAAATATAAAGCCCAGCTATCACAAAACTCTATTTTAACAAAAATGTGTTCTTAAAAAACCACATAAATAAGATCACAAATTCAAATATGTACTTTAACTTGAAACGGTACAAACAAGCTAATTCTCTCCTCTCCTGAATTTACAGGTTGGCTACCTAGCTATTATCAACAAAATCTCAAAAATAACTCCAAATATGGTAAAGCTTTCTTAAAACCAACAGAAAGAGATAAAGGTAAATTCTTGAATATCAGATTCATTTTGAACAATTATCGATTACTCTCAAATTAATTCACTCTAATCTAATAAAGTACTGTAGTTTCTCTACTTTGTCTTTCTGGTGTGATTAGATTAGAAAAACTCAGTTGCAGTTGTAGAAAAGCAAGGGAACCAGAGACAAGGCTTGTAGTCCCACTTCTCCTGCTCAAAATGGTAATCTTGAGTCCACCACTTAGCTTCTCTTTCTCTCTCTCTCAGTTTGTAAAATAAAGCAGTTAGAGCCTTGGGTCTTTAAGTTCCACTTCTGCTTTTAGATATTATCAACCCAATAATTCAATCATAGTTCCAGTTCTGTTTTGTTTTGTTTGGAAATATATTTGTATTGACTTCAGAGAGGAAGAGAGAGGGAGAGAGATATATAAACATCAATAATGAAAGAAAATCATTGATCAGCTTCCTCCTGCAGGCCCCCTACCAGGGACTGTGCCCACAATCCCGGGCATATGCTCTGGACCAGAATCGAACCCAGGACCCTTCACTCCTCAGGCCAACGCTCCATCCACTGAGCCAGATCAGCTAGGGCTTATTTTGTTTTTTAATGGTTCATTTAAAAAGCACCTTAAGCTTTGAAACAGTGCATCAATTATTCTCCAACCATTGCAATCCCGTTAACTCCTCTTCATGTATTGAGTAAAATGTAAATTTCAGCCCAGATCATCTATGAATGAAGCCCAGACTTCAGCAGAACCAACTCTGTGAAATTTGCACCAGCAATATTCCCTAAACACTCCATTTGAAAGTCTACAGAGATACCAAAGTCTGAGCCACTTATTAGTATGTTCTTATTGCACTAGGAACTGAGAAAAGGCTGTAAGTATAGTGCATGATAGACTTTAGAGATATCTACATTTCTTAAATTCAAAAGTACAATAATTCAGAGACTAAATGTAGGGGAAAAAGTGTTTCATAAAATCCTTAAGTTTTCCATTCAGAATTCCTAAAACAAACAGGCTGGAGGTCAGGGACAGAGCACTTCAAAAATATGGGAAATTCATACCAAATGTTTGAAGTATTTTTTTCCCTAAAGTTAGCATATCAAAGCACCTTCAGATGTGAAAAGCTTCAAAAGGCAATAAACTTGAGCCATTTTCCCCCACAGCAGGCAAAATGACTCAGTTGCTACTGACCAGTGGTTGGCAAACCATGGCTCGAGAGCCACATGCAGCTCTTTGGCCCCTTGAATGTGGCTCTTCCACAAAAAAAAAAAAACACATGCAGGCACACACATACAGTGCGATTGAAACTTTGTGGCCCATACACAGAAGTCAGTTTTCGGCTTTCATAAGAAATTTCAATCGTTGTACTGTTGATATTTGCCTCTGTTGACTAATGAGTTTGCCGACCACTGCTATTGACTAAATAAAACTTTAACAATAGAAAGACTCAGAAAAAGAGCCAGGATTAGGTAAGTAACATGAAAGACTAGGTACTAGTTCAGGTCTGGTTTCAAACTTTCTCCCACTTCTTGAAGAGCTCAGAGTAAATGTGCAGTCCTTGCAAATGCTTAAAGCATCCTAGGTCCCATCGTCTGCTACAAATGGGATGGAACAGAAGTCTTGGTAACATGAGTTACAAAACTGATGGGCCAAAACACTTTGTGTAGATGCTGCAAACATAGTACACAGTGTGCACAGACTTCCCCACACAGAAGGGCAGTTTGCTGTTTCTCATCAGAGAGATGACTTTTCATGTGTGACCCTGGATCAAAAGGATGAACTGATTCAGGGTCAACAAAGCACTTGCTTCAGAAATTCAGAGCCAAGCCACAGGAAGTAACTACTCACCCTCTTCCGCCTTCAATTTTCCCATCCCTCACCCAGTGACCTCTTCCCAGGCTCTTTCATCCAAAGCAAATCTTTGGAATTTAGAATCACAGCAGATGACATAATCATGGTGACACGTGACACCAGAAATATCATCTCTGTTCTAATCTGGAACCAAGCATCAAACTAAGCAGTTAAACTAAATGACTCAGCACAAAGAAATAAACACACTCCAGGGCAATGGGTCACACAGCTATGGAAAATCATCTATATTATAGATATTTTAACTTTTTAATTGTTAAACCTAATAATGTTTTTCTGTATCTAGGGCTTTATATTCTTATTTTTTATGTACATCATAAAATTTATGATTTGCATAATTATCAAGTGGAACATCATCAAAGCAGTTTTTACTTGGTTAGCTAACTTTTATAAGATGAGCTTCTCCAGCTTCAGACTGCAATAAATATTTTTTATCAGGCTTTATTTTGGGGAGTAGTTGAGATTCAGTTTATCCACCACCCCCACACATGAACAACCTCCCTCATTATCAGCACCCTCCCGCCCCTCGAGTGGTGATTTTATTACAATTGATTAATCTACGCTGACACATCCTAATCACCCAAATTATCATTTCTATGCCCATTTTTGTATTGGGGTTGAATGCTTTACAAATGTGTGTGTGTGTGTGTGTGTGTGTGTGTGTGTGTGTGTGTGTTTTATAGACAGCTGTTCTGATATTTTTCTTAGCATAAAATCTTTGAAAGAATTAGAATGAATATAAAATAATGATATTTGAGCCTGGGACATTTCTGAGATCAAATTGGGACATGAAAATATGCATTTTTAAAAATAGATTTGTAAGTATATTTTTATTGATTTCAGAGAGGGAAAAAGAGATAGAAACATCAATGATGAGAGAGAATCATTGATTACCTGCCTCCTGCATGCCTCCTACTGGGGATCAAGTCCCAAACTGGGCATGTGCCCTTGACCTGGGATCCGTCATCCATCGGCAGATGCTCTATCTGCTGAGTCAAACTGGCGAGGGTGGAAATGTGCATTTAAAAAGATTTCAATCTCCACATATCTTCTACAATCATAATCAGTGATAATCTGTATCTAAATTATTTTATTACATACTAGAGGCCTGGTGCATGAAATTTGTGTACAAGGAGGGTGTGTCCCTTAGCCCAGCCTGCATCCTCTCCAATCTGGGACCCCTTGAGGGATGTTCAACTGCCTGTTTAGGCCCAATCCTGGTGGAATTGGACCTAAACGGGCAGTCAGACATCCCTCTCATAATCCAGAACTTCTGGCTTCCAACTGCTCATCTGCCTGCCTTCTTGATTGCCCCTAACTGCTTCTGCTTACTAGCCTGATCACCTCCTAACCATTACCCTGCCAATCTGATCAACGCCTAACTGCTCCCCTACTGACCTGGTCCCCCACAAATGCCCTTCCCTGCTGGCCATCTTATAGTGGCCATCTTGTGTCCACATGGAGGTAGCCATCTTGTGTGTTAGGGTGATGGTCAATTTGCATATTACTCTTTCATTAGATAGGATATTGTCAGAATCAAAAGTAAAAATAATTCTTAGTTGAAACCTTTTATTAATAAGTACAACAGTATAGTATTAATTATAAACACTTAAAAAGTGTTTAAAATAAATTAAAAAACCTAATACTATAGTAACTCATTAAGGATAATAGACATTTAATGTAGACTATTTATAAAGTGTAAGAAAACATCTAAGTAATAAAAAAAAATTTAGTTACTTGTGAACATTGAGAGTATACACACTTCATATTGTATCTTATGGAACTGCTCTTTTTCTTTACTAGCTCTGTACAGACTTTTATTCCCTTTATTTTATTAAAAATAGTATCTCTGAAAGCTGCTCAGTATCATCCATTAGGAAAAGAATTAATGATGAGAAGCAACTAATTAAAGAAAAAAAAAGTCCTTTTATCTTCCATGTTTCTAACATACAAATATCATCCCATCAAATTCACCTGAAAATGTCCTTGCATGCCTTAACATAAGAACCCTTTCAGTTCTCAGAGCTCCAAGTAGTACTAAAAACAGCATCCTGGGCTTAGGGGTTGCTAATCCCACAAACATTTAGAGCTAGAAATCAATCCCACATCTCAGGAAATACTAGAACCTGTCTGTTAAGAGATGAGATACAGCCCAGTTACTAAATTTAATGCTACTCCAACTAGTGGACCTCACTTCACTTTCAGTATCACATGGACCAATACAGTTTTAAATTTGTTACTTTCTTCCTGCATAGAGAGACTCCTAACCATTCATTTTCTATAACAAATTGATGATCATTTTCATTAAGCACTTAAATTCCAAACCTCTAACATGATTAGTAATTTTAATTTGAGCAGATACCTTTTTTTGTTAACTTTATAGTCACTGACAATCCCATAACATCATCAAGCAATTTGAAACAACTGTTTTGTTATTTTTTTCTTTATTGTTGTAAATATTACAAATGTCCCACTTTCCTTCCCCCCTCCCTCCCCGCCCATCTTACCCCAGGCCTTCATCACATTATTGTCTGTGTCCATGGGCAATGCTTATATTCATACAAATTCTGTGGTTAATCTCTTCCCACTCCCTTTGTTCCCTCTGAAATTCATCAGTCTGTTCCATGCTTCCATGCCTCTGGATCTATGTTGTTCATCTGTTTATTTTGTTCATTATATTCCACATTTAAATGAGATAATGTGATATTTGTCTTTTTCTATCTGGCTTATTTGCCTTTCCAGAATCTCCAGGTCCCTCCATGCTGTCTCAAAGGTAAGAGATGCTTCTTTTTTTACAGCTGCATAATATTCCATGGTGTAAATGTATCAGTTTTCTTACCCACTCATCTACTGATGGGCACTTAGGCTGTTTCCAGATGTTAGCTATTGTAAACACTGCTATGAACATAGGGATACATATATTCTTTCTGATTGGTATCTTGGGATTCTTAGAATATATTTCTAGAATTGGAATAACTAACTCAAGCAGCAATTCCATTTTTAAATTTTTGAGGGAACTCCATACTGTTTTCCACAGTGGCTGCACCAGTCTGCATTCCCACCAGTAGTGTACTAGGGTTCCTTATTCTCCACATCCTCTTCAGTACTTGCTGTTTGTTGAATTGTTTTGATTTGCAACTCTCTGATGATTAGTGATGTTGCATATTCTTTCATATGTCTATTAGCCATCTGTATGTTCACTTTGGAGAAGTATCTATTTAGTCCTTTGCCCGTTTTTAAATTAGATTATTTGTCTTCCTTTTGTTGAGTTGTATGACTTCTTTATATATTTTGAAAACTAACCCCTTAGCCTATGTTTCCTTGGCAAACATATTGTCTCATACAGTGGATTCTCTTTTCATTTTGAGGATGGTTTCTTTTGCTGTGCAGAAATTTTTAGTTTGATATAGTCCCATTTTTTTTCCTTTGTTTCTCTTGTCCAAGGAGATGTATAGGTGAACATTCTGCCACATGAGATGTCTGAAATTTTGTTGTCCTTGTTTTCTTCTAGGATTTTTATGGTTTCACACTTTGCATTTAAATCTTTTATCCACTTTGAGTTTATTCTTGTGTATAGCATACGTTGGTGATCTAGTTTCACTTTTTTTGACATATACCTGTCCAGTTTATTCAACACTATCTATTGAAGAGACTGTCTACTCCACTGAATGCTCTTGCCTCCTTTGTCAAATATTAATTGATTGTAATGGCTTGGGCCGAGTTCTGAGTACTCTGTTTCATTCATTGATCTTTATGCCTGTTCTTGTGCCAGTACTGGGCTGTATTGATTACAATAGGCTTATCGTATAACTAGAAGTTTGGTGCATAAACTTTATGCACTGGGGGGTGGGGCAAGGGTCCCTCAGTCCAGCCTGAGCCCTCTTGCATCCAGGATTCCTTGCTCCTTACCACCTGCCTATTGGCTCCTTGCTGCTCAGCTCCCTGCTCCTTAGCACTGTCACAGAACCAAGAGAGGTTCCCTACCCATGAGCCCAACTTCTGACTGAGCGGCAGCTCCTGCATTGAGCATCTGCCCCCTGGTGATCAGTGGATGTCATAGTGACCAGTTGTTCTGGTTGTTCCACCATAGTGGTTGCTTAGGCTTGTATTATATAGATTTGATATCTGGTATTGTGATCCCTCCAACTTTGTTCTTTCGGAAGATTGCAGCAGCTATTCAGGGTCTTTTTTGGATTCCATATAAATTTTTGCAGAATTGTAATTTGTCAATGGCTAACTTTCTCTATATTGTTCTAGATCTATGAAATATGCCATTGGTATTTTAATAGGGATTGTGTTGAATTCATAGATTGGATGAACATTTTAGTGATGTTAATTCTTCCAATCCATGAACATGGAATATGCTGCCATTTGTTTGCATCTTCCTTTATTTCTTTTTCTCAATGTCCTGTAGTTTTCTGAATATAGATCTTTTATTTCCTTAATTAAGTTTATTACAAGGATCATATATATTTTCGTTGCAATGGCAAAAGGGATTGTTTGTGTGTGTGTGTGTGTGTGTTTTGTGTATGTATGTGTGTGTTTTGTGTGTGTGTTTTTCTCTCTCTCTGGTAATTCATTTTTGGTGAATAAAAATGCCATATATTTCTGGATGTTGATTTTGTATCCTGCTGCTTGACTAATTCATTTTTTAAATCTACTAGTTTTTTGTTGAAACCTTTAGGGTTTCCTATGTAAAATATTATGTCATCTGCAAGTAACAACAATTTTACTTTTTCCTTTCCAATTTGGATGCCTTTTTCCCCTTATTGTTAGATCCCTGTGGCTAGGACTTCTAGTACTATTGTTGAATAAAAGTGGTGAAAGTGAACATCCCAGTCTTGTACCTGCTTTAATTTTGCCCATTGAGTATGATGTTAGCGGCAGGTTTTTCTTATATGAACTTTATTATGTTGAGGTATGATATCTCTATTCCCACTTTGCCAAGAGTTTTTGTAAAATATGGTTGCTAAATTTTATTGAATGCTTTTTCTGCATCTATTGATCTGATCATGTGATTTTTATCTTTAATCTTGTTTATGTGATGTATTACATTTATTGATTTGCAAATATTATACCAGACTTGTATCCCTTAAATAAATACCACTTGGTCATGGTGTCTGATCTTTTTAGTACATTGCTAGATCCGATTTGCTAATATTTTGTTGAGGATTTTAACAACTCTGTTCATCAGTAATATTGGCCTAAAATTTTCTTTCTTTTAATGTCTTTATAAGGTTTCAGAATTAGGATAATGCTAGCCTCCTAAAAAAAAAATCTAGGAAGTCTTCCTCCCTCTTGATATTTTTGGTAAGTTTTAATATTTACGTTTACATAAATAAGTTATGGTTCATGAAGTTTCAAATTATTTATGTTCCAAAGTGACAGTTGTATAACATGTATCATTTATAATTTTTGTATTTTTAAGTATATTCATTAGCATATGCTATACATGCAGTGGCTAAACATCTTTTTAGAACAGTTCTGTAGATATGGTAAAGAAAACAGAATTTGAACTCAGACTGTCTGAATTTGAACCTTCTTTGCTTCATTTATGATTCGTGATTTTCTTAACCTCTATTTACTTAGTCTCCAAAAATGTAAACAATGGACATAAATAAATATGGAAGCACTTTAAATGGTGTCTGGTACCAATGGGAGGCATTGGCAAGAGATTGGGTGGGAGTGGAGAGAGTTTGGACACTTATGTCCCAAGATTCCTCTTTGCAGAACTATGATTTGATTTGTCAATAGCTGACTTTCCCCATATTTATAGTTCCTCTCTTATAGCTCCCCCACTGACTTCTTCCTTGATTCCAGCTCTCATTAGGATCTGCAACACCCTTCCTTCTTCATACCTTTTCTCATACCAGAGCTGGGGGGAATGTGATGATGTGGCTGGTTTCTTTTGTGTCTCTAATCTTTTCTGTTTCTCTTATTCTGCCAAAACCATTATAAATAGCTCCTTCATTAATTTCCCATCAGTTATTATCCTTTTCAGTATGGCATTTATCTCGTGCTGGGAGGTGTGACACACAAAGAGGATCATTTTTCACTGTGACAGTGGTGGGCAGGATAAATTTCAGGGGCAAAATATTTGCTTCAGAAAAATCAGTGAGGAGGATTCAGCAATAATCTTGGTAAAATATGGTGATTGCCTGGCTAAGGTGAAGGTAGTAAGTACTGATATATTTCAGAAATATTGAGCAGTAAAATATTTAGATTTCATTGTATTAGAGATTGATGGAATGCAGATGACAAAGAAGAGGAAGGGCTGAGAGGTGAAGGCCAGGTTTCTATCTCAGGAAATGACAGAGGATTTGATCATGCTTATGACCAACAGAACAGAAGTTCTGCAAAGCAATGAGTTGGTTTTCTCCATGTTGAGTTTGAAGTGTCTGTGAGACATAGAATGGAAATGATAATCAGATCTGGAGAGGTACATGCAAGCCCAAAGCCTGGTAGAGTGCTTTGAATTTTAGATGTAGATTTGGGAATCATAAACTACAAATAGCAGTTAAAACTTTAGGAGTGGTGTTAGGGAACTCAAGCATTTAAGAGTGAGCAGAAGAAAGGTAGCTATTAAAAAAAAGAGAAGAAACGGCCCAAAATTCTATACAACAAAGAGTAATATGCAAATAGACCAAACAGCAGTCACTATTACATGCACTGACCACCAGGGGGCAGACACTCAATGCAGGAGCTTTCTCTGGTGGTCAGTGCACTCCCATAGGGGAAGCACCACTCAGCCAGAAGCTAGCTGGTAGCTGGTGAGCACAGTGGAGGTGATGGGAGCCTCAGCCATCCCTACTGTAGCCTAAGGATGTCCATAGTCAGATATCCCCCAAGGGCTCCAGGCCTTTAGTAAAGAAGAACCAAAACAATGTGCTCAGTCCAAAGGCCAAGGGAGTCAAGCGTCAGAAATATAGACTGTCAGTTGCAGAAGATCAGGATTGCTACTACAATACTATTTTACTACTGAAAATAGTTATTAGTTTTGATACTTTTTTTTCCCAGAGACTTGTTACAGGTAACAAAATAGAGCATATTTCCAGCACAGTGACCAAACACATTATTGGGCACTTGAGAAATCTTCATTAACTTTTCTAAAAGCATTTACAACAATTCAAACCAAGTAAACAGTAGAGATTGAATGCCAATATTAAAAGTTAATTATAAATTGTATAAATCCTATATAACAAAAGCCTAGGTGGTGCGACTCCCTCACACAATGTTGCCACAAGATGGCCAGCAGGGAAGGGCAGTTGGGGGCAATCAGGCCAGGATGGGAAAAGTTAAGCATCAATCAGGTCAGCAGGGAAGCGGTTAGAGGGCAATCAGGTTGGCCGGCAGAAGCTCTTAGGGGCAATGAGTCAGACAGGCAGGCAGTCCTGGATTGTGAGATGGATGTCCCAGATAGAAGGTGCAGGCTGGGCTGAGGGACCCCCCCCCAACCCCTATGCATGAATTTCACACACCGAGCCTCTAGTTTTATTATAATTCAGGATACCATTTTAACTTTGAAGAAGTTAAAACAGTGATGTAGAGAACAAATACTTGACTACTTTGGATGAACATGTGGCCAGAGTAAACAACAATCCAGAGGCTACAGACTTCTCAATCAAGTTTTGGGTCCTGCTACGTAAAATGAGTCCTTATTAGTAGCCACTGAGGTTGAAGGGGATTCTATAAACAAAAATGGGGAACATTTTATGATAAAGTATACAAGGCATGACCATTGGAACTTTCTCCAAACATGTAATGGATCTAATAGTGAAACTTTTTTGAACATTATTGAACAAGAGTTGCTGGTGGTAATATCTATAGGACTGATATATTATGTTCATGTGTAAAAAAAATATTTACCTTTTGATGTAAACTTAATTGGCACACATCTCCCTTGGATATGCAGGGATTTTCACCAGCTTTCCTAGAAGACAGGCAAATGAGCAGATCCCAAGAGCCCAAATTACCTAGTAGCAAAAAGCATTAAAAAATATATATCAGATTTTATTAAAGGCAGCATTTACTTCTTCAAATTAAAGAATATAATTGTTTTAGTCCTAAAACACAGGCAACAATGATTCTGATTATATTTAAAAATCAATATTCAAAGTGACTAAAATGCAACTTTTCTAATTTAGCAGACCTAATATTTTTATATTTAGTATTGTTCCATAGGAAAATTCAATTATCTGAAGCAATATCAAAAAATTTCTGGAAATAAAAATAAAATTGAAATATAATAAATTTACAAAGTCTTACTTGGAAATTGGGAGGAAAGAAGATTATAAAGTATTTTAAGATAGGAGATAGTGCAAAATAAAATAATGGTAAGTCAAAACACTGGATATTTAGTTTTGGACTTCAGTAACACCATTACTTTTCATAGGTCTTAAACATCAAATATTCTTTCATAAGAGTTATTACAGAGAAAATATTGTAGTAGGCAGAAAATAAAATTCAATGAAAAATTTAAGACGCAGGTTTTGTCCAAAAGAAATTTTAGACAGTACAGAATTAGATCAGAATACAGAGTAAAACATGGACCAAAGCAAATGATATTTCATTTATTTCACCAAGGATAAAGTTCTTTGCCAATAAATCCTAGTAACTTAGCAAAATCATCTCAAGAGTACATTCTCGCATGATGTTTCAACATTTAAAAGTTAACATTTGCAAAAAAAAGTTTAACATTTGCATATATTTCACTTATTCTCTTTGATTTATTTATATAATTTTTATTAATATGCCTTATATAAAATTGGTGCTTTAAAAATATTTGTCATGCCCTAACCGGTTTGGTTCAGTGGATAAGAGTGTCAACCTGTGGACTGAAAGGTCCCAGGTTCGATTCCAGTCAAGGGCATGAACCTTGGTTGTGGGTACATCCCCACTAGGAGGTATGCAGGAGGCAGATGATAAATGTTTCTCTCCCATTGGTATTTCTAACTATCCATTCCTCCCCCTTCCTCTCTGTAAAAAAAGCAATAAAATACATGTATAAAATAATTGATTTTATTTGGAAAACTTCCCCTATTTTGGGTGGAAATCCAGTTTAAGAAATTAAGCAATTTCTGTACACATGATCTTTTGTTGACCACTCGTGACATAATGTTCCTTCGAGTAACTATGTCAGACCTCACAAATCATTTCCCACAATCGGTACTAAAGGGCTCTAAAAGGAAGATAAACAATGTCTCCAAATCTTATCTTTTAATTTTTTTCCCAGGAGGCCCTGGCCAGTGTGATTTAATTGGTTGAGCATTGTCCTGTGCACTGAAA
This sequence comes from Lasiurus borealis, assembly GCA_004026805.1. Taxonomy (NCBI): domain Eukaryota; kingdom Metazoa; phylum Chordata; class Mammalia; order Chiroptera; family Vespertilionidae; genus Lasiurus; species Lasiurus borealis. Next base: position 133,342 of record PVJN01001574.1, read on the forward strand.
GGTTGCCAGTTCAATTCCTGGTCAGGGCACATATCCAGGTTGCAGGCCTGCTCCCCAGTTGGGATGGGTGTGGGTGGCAGGAGCCTCTTCCGTCTCCATGGCAGGCAGATATCCCCTGAGGGGTTCCAGACTGCAAGAGGATGCAGGCCAGGCTGAGGGACTCCCCTCATCCCCAGTGCATGAATCTCATGCACCAGGCCCCTAGTCAAAAATGAGAGATAATCATTGATCGGCTGCCACCTGCATGCCTTCTACTGGGATCAAGCTCAAGACCCATGCATGAGCCCAGACTTGGAATTGAACTGTGACCTCCTGGTTCATAAGTTGCCATCCAACCACTGAACCACATTGGCCAGGCCATCTGGCATTTTCAACCAAAACCCTTGATGTGGATTCAAAAGGAAAAACATAAAGACTTTTCATTCAATATTATTTCTAGCCCAAGAAATATTATAAACCTAGAAGAAATGTCCTGTCTTAATATATGCAACTAAATATTTTAAGAAGATATGAATATGCAAAGAAAGAATTTCAAATTATAGACTCTATTGTTTGGGTGTTAAAAACAGAGTACATATTTTATATTCCCCTTTCACTACCCAATGCACATGCACAATTTCTCAATTTGATAGAAAAAAATATTAAGCCTTAAATGTTTAAAAATGGAAGATACCTTTAAATAATTCAATGCATTCAATTTATCAAGAACCTCCTATGAACAGAACATTTACTAGAAATATGAAAATCACTAACAAAAAGAAGGGAGAGCAGTAACTGCTTTCAGCAACCTATTTGAAGGATCTAAACATTAAAAAGAATTTAGAATAACTTATAAAGCACCACATAGTTTTTGAGGCTCATAAGAGTTACCCATCAGCTCTCAAAAATATTTAATTAATATTTAAAATTTAAAATGAATATTTAAAAATACTTTATTGCATATAAATTTTACCATAAAATGAATAAAGTAGAACTGAAATTTTATACTTCTTACTAATTCTCTTTATACTTCTTAGCTAATTCTTGCTACCATCATCTGAAAAATACTGATTGTTTCAATTCAAAACTCCCATTGTTGCACTCATTAAATTCTACCTCAAACTATTTTCCAATTAAATATTTAATAGACATTTTTCACTTTCTTTTCAGTTCTTTCTCTAATATTAGAAATAAACTACCTCTGCTGACTTACACAGCCCTTTTTTAGAGTAGAAGTTTATTTATTGCATGAGTGTTATTCTGCATTCAAAGTTGACTTAAAAAAAAAGTCACACTGACTTGTAGAAACTGGGCAGAAAACAAAGCACACTCACTAAGTAAAATCACACTCAGAAGTCAACCGTGGAGCATTCGGGATACAATTTGTGCCTCAGTAAAATTACAAATTACTATATATTGTGAGCTTCGGGTTGTGCTCATGTAGCTGAAAGCATGAGACTGGTTATGCACATACCCTGTGTTTCACTGAGAGACTGCAGGCACACAGGAAGAGGCATGTGGGGTGCATGTGGCCTGCACAGTGTTTGTTTTGTTGTGTTGTACAATTTAAATATTTGACAAAATGCAAATGTCAGCCCAATTCACATCAAAATCCAGTTCAGCCTTCATTTAAAAACTAGGCAGCACCTGGTCCATGCCTGTGTGGCAGTCAGTAGCTGGAACTAAGTACAGCTTCCCACATGTTCTCCATTTGTCCATAATGGCCCTGCCTGCTCTAATGCTGTGTGGGCTCCACCTCTAGAAGCAGAAAACAGTGCTAAACCTGGTGTGTCAGTGTCCCATCAATTGCTCATTCAGCAAGTTGATGATCCATGTTTCAGCTTTTAATGAATTACATTGTTCATTATGTAAATTGATTTTGATGAGCTGACTTGAGGCAAATATTTGGTCAGTTGGTCTTAAAAGCATATGTGACTATATCCTTTGATTTCCGGATTTGGCCACGCTTCCTGCAAGGTTGAGTAAGGTCAACTCGGCTCTGAAGACATTTTATTGGCTCTGTTACAGTTAGAAAGGACTGAAGTGTGATTTCCTAGAATTGTTGTTTTTCTCAGGAGCCTGGAAAAAGGCAAAAGATACCCTTGATCATCTTTTTCATTTATGTCTCTTCTCTGGTTGGATTGCTAACGTGGCTCAGGTCCCACTTCAAGGTTGGTTGGCTCTCATCTTTTTCTCACTCTCATCTCTTTTTGTACTCTTTTGCACATTTGGCCTGTCTCAAGGTTGTTGCCAGTTATCAATGGCCTTTTGAGGAAAGGCTCTTTCGAGACATTGGGACAAACATTCTTGGTGTTCATCTTGCTTGATATGTTTCTTCTGCCCTCAGAAGATTTACTTTAGAGTGTAAGAGCTGAGAAAGCAAATTTGGATTTGGAGAATACAGGTAAAGTAGACCAGAAAGGTTAAATCACTGATCCAAGATTAGCCAACTAGTTAGGAAGATAATTTTAATACATAATGTCTAGCCTTAGAGACCATGTTTGAGATCATTAAACAATTATCCCTTTGAAAAACAAAGAGGCAACAGAGAAACTTAGCTTTTGGGGCCTTATATGCTAACTTATGCAGAAGTTACAATAACATAACTTTGTGGGATAGAATCAATTATTACACACTAGAGGCCCTGTGAAGAAAATTCATGGTTGAGTAGGGTTCCTAGGGCTGGCTAGTGATCAGAGCCGATAACTTCTTGGGCTGCCAGCTGGGGCCTTCCTTCATTCTGCGTCACCCCTGGTGGTTAGCACATATCATAGCAAGCGATTAAACTCCCAGTCTCCCAGTCGAACTCCAGAGAAGACACTTTACATATTAGGCTTTGATATAGATAGATATAGATATAGATATAGATATAGATATAGATATAGATATAGATATAGATATAGATACTTTTTAAGAGTGAAAACTGAGACAAAAAGAAATTATTTAGCTTTGGTATTTTTTTCATCTACTGTCCATTGCATCTATTTTCCTTTGGTAACTTGAGGGAAAAAATGCCTACAACAGGGATAATTCAGGCATTCCTAGACCCTCACCCAGCAGCAGCACACTCCAAGATATTATTAGCAATACCACTGGGAATTAAAGTTCAATTTTCATATGTAAAAGAATAGTAATCCAACTGCACGTGTACTCAGAAACTATAAATATTAATTTGGCCTCTGCTTACTTTTGAAAAGAAATCTCTAAAATTGCTTAGATTCTTGGATGGTTAAAATGATTCCTTTAAAAAAAAAAAAAGAATAAAATAAAATGATTTCTTCCCCAAGGAAACCAGAGCAGGCCTAGCCCTCCAGACTGAGTCAAACCTTTGAATAGAGAGGTTATGGGACATTGTTCTAGGAAAACAGGATGTGGATGTTCCCTTCTCCATCTCAAAATTACAAAAACATGAGAAACACTTACAGGCGTGTCTCTATAAACAGTGAAACCAAATGGCTCAGAGCACCACTCACTGTCACTCCACATGCTGGCTCTGGAAGCAATGAGGATGCCACACACAATTTCTGGAGTTGTAGGGCCCAGATGCATTCTTTCCAATATGAAATAGCACTGATTCTTGCGTTTATCCTTCTCTAAAGTTGCTCAGAAACAGCGAACATCTTAGTGTTAAGAGGAAGAACAATTTTTAAAGGTCTTTGTTCCTAGTTTTGTTTTAATCAAGTGTCTGCCCTAAGGAGTGAGGCTTCCTTTAGAATATTTCCAGTCTCTCACAGGCAGGCTGCCATGTAAAATAAACAACCATTTCCTGGCTGTCAAGTGACTCCCTCAATGATAAGGTCTGCCTATCAGTAATTCAACCCAGAGAACAGCAGAGAGCAGAGAGTTCTCAGACTGCAGCATTCGGATAAAAGCTAGTTATTCCCAAGGAATGGCAACTGCAATTTTCTGGCACACTATATAAAAATCTCTGAATATTAAGTCTGTTTCTGCTTTATCAGGAATAGCCCTTATCATCATCTGACAGGTTATATATTTGTCTATTTGTGTATTGTCTGTTTCTCCCCAGTTGAATGTGAGCTCTATGAGGGCAGGGATGTCTGTTTTGTTCATTTCTTTGTTCTCAGAACCTACAACAGGATCTGGAATATAAGATATACTCGCTACATATTTCTTAAATGCATAAATAAATGTGAGTAACAGGTCAAGAATTAACAATCAAAA